>JAULKR010067327.1:0-11243 GCA_032356305.1 Prasiola linearis | reverse complement strand
ACACACACACACACACACACACACACACACACACACACACACACACACACACACACACACACACACACCCCACCACCTTGTGGCAGCTGTAGGGTCTATTTGAATATTCAGAAAATGACGTGAAGCGAAGATTTATGTTCATATATATGTACACGAACGAAGTGTGTAAGTCTGCCCAATAGATTTTACGACAAAGTTGAGCAAAAACTACGATTTTATCCGATCGCCGTACAACTTTCACCATTGTTTGATCTATGTGAATGGGCTGGTCATCGTTGATGCGCTTTGCGTTAGGATCGCATGCAGTCGCCTACATGTAGCTATCGCAGCTGTACTTGTGGCAGCAATCTGCATGCGTCTCAAAACCTAATTCGGCATATGCCGTGGCCTGAGCCAGCCACCTTCCTGAAGGTTCTTCGAATGGCCCGAATTCCGATGCACGATCAGCAAGTTCTAGCAGTACAAATGGACGTTCACTGAATGTGGCACATGGTGATTGAGCCCC
Source organism: Prasiola linearis (assembly GCA_032356305.1). NCBI lineage: Eukaryota > Viridiplantae > Chlorophyta > Trebouxiophyceae > Prasiolales > Prasiolaceae > Prasiola > Prasiola linearis. Next base: position 10,738 of record JAULKR010067327.1, on the reverse strand, counting down.
CAGGGATTGTCAGCTCATCTTCGATGGATTGATCAATGAGTAGCTCATGAGGAACGCTGCAGCCAGATACGATCTAGGCTGTATTCAATTTACACATAACAGCTTGAACTTCCAGATGGATGCATCGCATGGCTTGTTCTCATGTGCACGGCTGTTACCGAGTGCCATGCCGTGCAGCATACCTGCGTATCCCCGTGCGCACGTGCTTTCAACAATATCGACCTCTGGAAACATCAGGAAGGTACTCCTAGTAGAAACATATGTTGCTTCTGACCCTCGCTGACAACTTCTGACCCTCCAGAAGGCCTAGGGTCAGTCCACGCCATGAAAGAACTCCTGAGCCATAACGAATCTTGGCATCTACCCTCAAGATACAAATTTTGTTCGATTAGCTGAGCCCGGGGTACAGATGCATGTTGGCTTCATCTACAACATGAAATGGAATTGGATATTATATCCAATGCCCAGCCATTGGCAATGCCAACTTTGAGATTCGTAAATTCAATTGGAAAAGTATGGGCTGTGGGCCACACGGTGTATAGACTTATTCTTGAAGACCATTTGTGCTGGTAAAGGAAGATGCTCTACGCAAATCTAACTTTGCTTTATGTATACGTACAACGATGTATATGCAACTACATATACGCTCACAGCTTCACCAGGTATTGGTTCAAGTCATCATTAGTCAATCTGAAAAGTTGAGCGCTGGCCTCCTCTCGAATAAAGCATGTTTGCTCGTATAAATGCGTTAAAGTTGTCAGCTGCTTATCGCTAGCAGGCTGACCAAGCGAGCCACGAGAAGACCAGGGTCTTAAAACGTGCACTTTACTTGCACGGCTAAGTTAATGATGCCTACGTCGATCGACTGAATAGGCTCTTGGTAAGAACCCTTTCGCCAGAGTGGCAAAATCCGATTAACCGCCCTTGATCAGCAAGCACGACAGCACAAATCTTGTTGATGTTCAAATGGCGTGATGGAAATGACGGGAATAGAAGTCTCTGCTATAAAACTCTACTAATCTCTATACGCTGTCATTGACGATGCACGCTGAGAGATTGGCCCATACAGCCAATTTCAAATATTGTTTCATGACACCATGGCGTTGCGATAGAATATACATTGCTACATGCGATATTGCGAATGAGCAGATAAAGCTGCCTTTGCATATTCTGATCAATATGGTTAGGAGGTGAAGCGACGTATGTCCTATATTGGAATGGGCAAGACGATTACAATTTTATTGCAACAGTAGATCCGGTCTGGTGCTGGCGACATGCAGACTCCCTTTAAATTACTTACATCATGCTGGTAAACAAAGTGAGATATTGAGGCAGCGTGGCAGCACTTCGACATCCTGTCACATAGCTAATCACAATGGCGATGCCAGCACCACCTGCAGCAGGACGGGCGGGATGGGACATGTTCGCTATCTGCATTCCGGTGCTCAAGGTGTTAGGCAAGGTGAGCCTGTGCAAATTCATCTTTAGCTTTAGCTTTCAAGGAGAAAACCGCCTCACAACACCCAATAGTATGTACAATGCGCCCTTGTGTGTGCGATGCATGTCACGCGTGAAAAGAAGAGCCTTGTTGTTCTGCACGAGCTGGAAACGCGTATGAAGTCTCATCTAATTCATCTGCGACTGTACTGTACTGCACTGCGCTGCAAATGCAGTGGACCTATCTTATAGGCAGCCCTACGGCGTTCAATAATATCTTCAAGCGATTGCACACATTCAGTATCCAGATGGACATACGTCTCGCAGCTGACCTGGTGCTTGAAATGCTTAACAGGTAATGTTTCTGGTGGTCGTTGCCATCGTGGGCCTCACCAGCTGGGCTGTATTGACAACCTGCGCCAGGCCTGCTGCTTATGTTTTGGACCCGGTGTACGTGGGCCTAGTTGGCATGCTGCTCTGGAGTTACTTCTCCTGTACAGCCACCCCAGGTGAAAGCACTTGAGATGTCCCACGGGGTTGCTGCTCCCGTAGTATACCGTCGCATAGGTGTGCCTGCATAGGTGTTGAAGACTGTGCAATGATGCTGACTGACAAACTCCCACACGAGCATTGTGACACTCTTTTACAGAGTCCGCCAGCATTGTAAGTGTGTGCACCGTGCATGAGACAACAAACCACGCAGCCACATCGGCTCTGGAGCATTGTTGGGTCGTTGTCTGTGAGGACTCACGCACATATACCTGAGTGCCATGGTGGGTGGAAATGAATGCCACAGGTTTTGTGCCCACGGACTGGACACCTCCTGGGCTCAGTGAAGCTCAGCTCGCTCAGGTGGGGCAACCCCCCCGGAGTCCCTCATACCTTCTCTCACAGTGTCTTCACGAACTGTCACGTGGATGCTCGGGTGAACTGTTCGCCTCGCTTTTCTTATGATTGATTGGGCTGATGGTTCAAAGGGGATCTGCATGCCGACCCTTTCGTCTTATGAAATCATATGATGTAACACTGTCATTGCCATTAGACATGTGTCTACTCATGTGCAACAAGTCAGTTGTTCCCCGTACGCCATCACTGCAAGAGCGATGGCTACGACGCCAGCGGTGGAGGAGTGAAGATAGTGCTCAAGTGTGTGACTCGGAATAGAGACTTTCACTGCAGCATCCGGGTATCAGAGACTCAGCGCCAGATAGCTAGTCGAGCTGACAGATGCGGCATGTCTCGATTCACCGGCACTTCAAGCGTCCCCGGTCGTCGTTGGGTGTGGAATGTCACAGGCTTTGAGACAACAGCAGCAGAGGTCCATGGAGCCCCGCAGCAAACGGTCTCCTGATGCATCTCGGCTGCGGTTCTGTAAGAAGTGCGAGGTTGGTCATTCGATGCCATCCCCTCACTTTCGTCGGCCTTGTATACATCAACGCCTGATGGGGGATCGTCTCCCTCACGCTCGCTTCACTGCTCGAATTGAAGCCAAGTTTTGTGGCTGCCGCTGACGACTGCCTTTGCACACGTGCCACTCCTGAGACGTCTAGGACTTGATATGCTGAATGCTGTACCTCGTGCATGTCATGTACCTCGCGTCATTGTACTGCCCCAAGGGGTGCTGACTCACCAGCCGTCACCCCCGGTGCAGGCCTGGAAGCCCCCGCGAGCCCACCACTGCTCGGTGATTACACCCCTGGGCTCCCCCTGGCCCGTTAGCGTTGGGGTTTCGTATAGTGGTGTACCCTCATGAAGTGCAGTTGCCTCATGACGACTGACCTGGGGGCTCTCTAGAGAAAAGGCTGCGCAGTCCCTGATCGGACGATCGATTGCTCAGCCCCATTGTCTGGGTGGGAAGCTGGTTGCCGCTCATGTCACGGCCAATAGGGCAGCCACTCTTTCGATTTGTTCACTTTGTGTACTCACGTTGTATCTCCCTGCAGTAGTTGCGCCACAACAAAAGCACCTGAGCATCAGTGCTTCGTGTCATCAAATTCATTCAACCTATAAGTGCATGAGACGAGATGCAATCATACCAGAGACTTGCGTTGAAAACTTCTTTCAACTTCTTTCAACTTTCAACTTTCAACTTTCAACTTCTTTCAACTTTCAACTTTCACCTTCTTTCAAGTAATGCCTTTCTTAATCAAATTTGTTTATACGTGTTTCGGAAAATGTTTGCGGAAGTTAGAATCCTAAACTCGAGCATGCTTGCTGTTTTCTGTCGACTGATCGGACGTCTGGAACCGATCACGAGATCATATCTGCATCTGTAGAGCTGGAGTCAATGCCTGGAACTTTGGATGTCAAATTGCAGCCCAGCCGGTAGTGGTACGGTTTCACACGAGTGACCGAGTATCGGAAGGTTCCGTTTGGATTTTGATTGGTTCCGTTTTGATTTTGATGGCACTGGAGTTGCCGGGATAGGGGGGCCACTCAGTGCCCAGTTCGTCCCTTGACAATTGCACAGTTCTGGACACGTGACAGGAGACGATGTATGCTTCAGGTCGCCGATCGCTGCGTCCTCCGAATGGACCACTACTGCCTTTGGGTCGTCAATACGGTGGGCCTTTTGAATTACAAGGCCTTCCTGCTGTTCATTTTCTGGACGATGCTGGCGGCTGGGTTGGCAACCGCCGTGATTGCCGCGGAGTGCTTCAGCCTCTTGTCGAACGTCGACATCGAGGATGCCACCAGGTGAAACTCTCTCCATGCGTCTGTCTGACTGGCTGCTCATTCGTCTTAGTAAGTGTCTGACAGGGTGCCTCCACGTGTCTGCCTGTCGGGCTCGCTGTCGGCAAGGACAAGTTGTGACCGGCAAGCTTAGGATTGCCTCTCTGAACATGATCCTATATGGACAACTATTGATAACTGTTATATTACTTTCATCGACATCGACCTAAGCGGGCCGCTATCAATGGTAAGTATTCCATTACTTCCATTGACATCATTGAAACACTTTTACGTCATTGAACCATGTGTACGAGAACCCCACATGTTGAGCCACGGCGTACAAAAGTGTTGCTGTCTTTCATCCCGTGGTCTAAAGGCTCAGGGAAGCCAGTGGACAGTCAGCTGACTCAAATCGGCTCCCCCATTCTGGCTGCAGGGCGGTATTATTGTTTATCGCTTTCATCTTCGACCTTGCTTTCACAATCAGCCTTTTAGGTTTTTTGCTCTTACACGGACGGCTGCTCGTGCGGAACAAGGTACGTTCACATCATACAAAGGGAATTGTTAGATTATTGCATAGGATTGCATATTTTCTTCCATCCTTATTATAAATATCATAAGAATTCTTGCACTGCCTCTATGATACTTGTTGCCAAGTGGTTGACCGTCATAAGCAGCATATCTGGAGCGGCCGTGACGATTAGAAGTCATTGTTGCTCATACAGACAACAATCGAGTCGTTTGAAAAAGACGAGATTGAGCCGTGGCCTTTCAATAAGGGATGGTAACGCCCTTTCCCATTTGCCACGTTGGCTTCATCTCCCTCGCACTTGTGTCTTGCCGAAGTTGTTTCCGGAGCTGTTGCTTGTGCGTTCATTCTTCGTACACGATGTCATTTCCCCGCTGCAATTGTCTGGTAGTCACGTCTTTTAAATTCACAACGCATCGTTCCGGTTGCAACTGTGGACAGCATCGAATTTCAGATTTTCAGACTCTGGCTAGTCTTAACAAACAATTTCGCTGATGTTACCGATCATCCATGTTCAATTGTCAGCACGAGCGCCTCACTACGCCAGACCGATGTCACCGGCTTGTGCAGGAAACACAATTTCTGTGAGATCTTTGGGGACGATGCTCGGCGATGGCTGGTGCCGGTGCATACCAAAAGCCAACAACAGCTGATGCTGCACAACAGTCTGCAGAGGTCTACCAGTGAACCTTCGGATAGGGAACTCTCGTTAGTTTGACGCTCACACTGATTTATAATCGACGACCGGCATACACGCACACATATACACACCCCATTAAATCGAGATTGCTTCTAGCTGGCGAGTCTTCATCAACACACCGTGATAATTTTCTGGTGATGATCAACTGCTACGGATTTCTTGTAGACAAGCAAATAAGTGGCGTGAGGTGATTCTTACGCTTTACGTTGTGGACTACAAATCTGGAGTATTTAAGTCGACATCGGTTCTAAATAAAGTAAGGCACGTCACGCACATTTGTGCCAAGCTTCGGTTTTAAAATCGACGTGAATCTTTCAACGTCAGTCATCAATATTGGTGTCGGAACGACATGGTGAGCATCAGCAGTACCAAAAGTGTGTCACGCTTGAAGACAGACTCTCAGCCGAACATGTCGATATATTTCATGACACTCCCCTTTGAACCTACTGTAGAGAGAGAAATTTATTACCCACATCTGGCCTCAAGGGCCAATCTAGATAATCTGCGCTCTTCGCAAGGGAGCTATCATCCTTTGGGTCTGCATTCCCACCATTCCCAAACAAACATGTGCAAAGCAGGGACAGTAAGCAGCCGAAAGCTTACACAGCTCACGTCAACCGTCAAACTTGATGCGTATGTTCATCTGCTAGTGGTCAAGTGACTGCCAACGATTTTCAGGCGTAACTAACAGTGTCATTCCCAACGCTTATTCGGCGCGGCCCCTGCACACAAAACATCTTCATGAACACCGGCAGACTGGAGGGCTGAGGCAGTCCTATGCATTGCGGCCAGTCAAATGCGCATGGGCAGGTTCTGCCTCTCACTTCAATTGTCGCATCCAAAGCCGAGCAGCCGACCGAGACGGAGATGCGCATTCACCCCGAGGTGAGTAGCACACTTCACTTACAACCGGTGACAGCACAGCTGCTTCAAGTGCAGTTGACGAAATTGGCAAGGTCTACATGATGATCAGTCAGTTCTCATATCAAGACATGCAATAATAATTCCAGCAGCTGCTGTGTGAAGATGAAGTGTCAGCAAGTCGGCCAGAGGTCATCGAAACTCTGAGATGTCTGAGGCACAGCTGTGGGTATAGGCTCTCATTTGTCGAGACTTTCGACCATCGATAGTCATTTGTACGCTAACCTTACGCAATGCTTTACACTCTGTTGTTTGTTAAGACTTGCTACCACAAGCCGTCCATTCACTTGCCATGCCTACCAAACCATCGGTTGACGCCTCAAAGCTCGCTTCTTGGTCGCATTAAGGCTGGCACCATTTGCTATTCCCCGTCGCCGCACAGAGGGATATGTCTCTCACCTTGCCTTTGGCCTTGCTTCTGTGCCCTGCTCCCGTGCCCACGGTTGCGCTGGACGATGACGACGCCGTTGGCTTGACCACAGGCTTCCTCTTCTGCGACAGGAGCAGTGGCCCACACATTATGTCACGTTTAACTCCTCGAAGGTTCCGACACTCACAAAAGGCTGACCAGCAGCTGCTGCTGCTTCGTCACCGACCGACAGCAGGAGAATAAGCCGTCATTGATGAGCACCAGATGAGGTGGGGCGTCCCTTCACACCGGAGAGTCTTGCTGTAAAACACATCAACTGCAAGGTGACATGGAAGTCCAGTTACATTGCATGTGCACGAGCCAATTGATAGATAGGGCCACCCTGTGCAGCAAATAATGATGTGTGAATCATGTTTATCTTGGTGGGGCACCTCGAGAGAGCGGCGCCTTTACCAAGACAATCTACCAAGCAGCAACCCCAGCTATGTGTGCCGAGAGGCCAATCTGCACAGAGTTGTGGATCCGTCAGCAGGAGGCTGCAAGGGGCTGAGAAGCACTCACCCTCCTGAAGAGCAGCAGTGCCAAGACCGGCAGCGACAGCAGTGCAGTGACCAGCCAGCCAATGACGCTGTCGTCTGCGAGGGGCGCCAGCAGCGGGTGCCGTTTCAGCTGCTGCGAAGCGAGTACCTCCAACTCAGCGTGCACCTTTGCTGAGTTGGCCCTCACCAGCTTCACCTGTGACTCCACGTGTCAAGTCGTCAGCAATCACTTGACAGATCGTTGTTTGTTTCAAGCGACAAACAGAAACAGCAGCACCTACTAATGCCAGCATGTCTGTAGCTGGAACCCCCCGATAGCGAGAAGATGCACATTGCAATTGAATTCGGTACCATTGAGATTTGAAAGCATGCAGCAATCCTTTCATAGGGCGAACGTTTGTTGCCGAAAAGCTGGGTGGATGATCTTTGTGTGCCTTCCAACCTGATCTCCGATGCACCGAGGTGTCCATTAACACGTGCAACAGCAGCGGCAGTAACCTTAATGCTTCACAATGCGCAGCGGGCCAACTTTCATTCGAGGTACAGCAATGCAGCTTTCAAAGTGACATTAGCTAAGAAGAAGATGCAAGGATGTGGCAGTTAGACTCTGGTGCATACCCCCTTCGATTGGGAGACCTGGTTGAATGCAGTGCTGATACGCTCCTTGGCAGCCACCAAGTGGGGGTGCTTCGCAGCTTTTCCAACTGACGCCTGGAAACGTCAACTCAAATTTGTTGTGAGCAGACACCAGGTCCTCGACGACTGTGCAAGCCTGACCATCTGTGATACTTCGTCGTTTCAATGCTCCAACTACAGTGTCTTGCCTTGCCTGGTTTCTTGCGGATGTGTCAATATAGTACGACAGCATTTGAAATACATGTACACACTTCGGTACCCATTTATGTGCGCCTGCAAAAGCTGTGCAACTGAAAAGCTAGCACTGCTCGGCCCATCAACTTGCACTATCCGGCAACATCATGACAGGATCTCCTTTTGAGGAAGGCGTTGTCATGAAATACGAGGCATGATGCAAGCCATTACTTTTCAGGACCACTGTATCTTTGGATGGAAGCGAACCGATACAGAGTCGACGTAAGGCTGCACAGTCGGTGACACTGTTTCCCATGCCTTGCTGCTGCTACGATGTAAAGTGGAGGCGCTCTGCCTGCTAGCTTCGTATGCAGAGAGCGCCAGAGGTCGCACCCTCTGCACCGTCAGTCACTGCATCTGTCAGCCAGGCAGAAGTATGCGGCGGGTTCCCTTTCTCACGGGTACAGCCCTCCCTTGGCGAAAGGTCGATACCATCGACTGCATGAGATTCAGATTCACAGGCATAAGACAGGGAGACAATGTTGATACGCCGTCGGAGCAGCGACTGACAAAAGGAGCAGCGACTGACAAAAGGAGCAGCGACTGACAAAAGGAGCAGCGACTGCACGAAGAGGTGGGCGTGGAGGTACCCGCTCATAGCGGTCAGCAACCCAGTGAGGCATCCAAGCCTCATAGTGTTGAGCCAAAAGGTTGTCTGCAAGCTTTTGAGTCTCAGCAGCCTTCGCCTCAGCAGCAGCAACCTTTGCCTCCAGTTCTGCAAGCTGCTTCTCGGCCGTCTGAGCCGCACTCCTAGCCTGCAGCTCTCACGGCCAGTCTAATGTGACAAGCGTTGGACCAATAGCAGATTGAGACTGGTTCAGGCGGCTTGCGAGCATTGTGGGGCTTCGTCTCAGGTCATTGGTCCCTCAAAGCAAAGATAGACAGCTGCAAGGTTAAGGAGGACATCCGAGTTCGACATCACGACTGTGGCAAACAATTGACAAGCTCTTGTGCGGGATCCTCTAAGCAGAAAACTCTTTACACACAGCCGCTGCAGAGAAGGCAGCGTTTCTAGCACATTGCTGCTATCGAGGGGAAAAAGCCATCATATGTTGGAGGTGTAATGGCCTGCTGGGCTGCACCGACATTCGCTCGAGCAGTGCCTACCTTTTGCAGTGCTGCTTTGTCCTCAGCGTTCCCATCCTTCTCATTTTGTAGTTCTTCGCGCATTCGGGACAGGTCTTTGTCTGCTTCCTCCAGCTGAGCTGATTTGATCTCCAGCTCCAGGTCGGCAGCCTCAGCGGCTTTCTGCAGGAACGTGTGGTGAAGGGGGTGGCCTTCTCTTGGCCGCACAGTCATGAGTCGCCCCACTGTTCAATGGTAGTGCAGCAACTGACTGTCGAGCACAGGGGCGGTGCAAACATATAGAACAAACACCTTCGCGGATGCACGGTCTGCGGCAGCGGATGCTTCAGCCTTGGCTTTGGCTTGCTGGAGGGCAGCGACCTCCGCCAGGCTGTCTTGCGAAGATGAAGACTGCTTCTCCTGCGCGGCCTCCACAGCCTTTTTGAGTGAGGTAATTTCGGCTGACGAAGCGGCGACCTGCTTCTTGAGTTCTGCTGCTTCCGATGACACGGAGGCAAGCTGCGCATCCACTGCAACCTTTGCACTTCTGAGGCTCGCAGCCTCACTAGCTGTGGCTGAGACTGAGGCAGCTGCCTTAGCTTCAGCAGCGGCGGTTTTCTGAGCTGAGTTAGACGCTTCATTTTCTGCGGCGGCGCGTCGTTGGTCTGAATCGGACGCCTTAGCTTCAGCTGCCGAGACTTGCTGCGCTGATGCTGCAGCGGCCTACACAGCAGAAGGGCGCTGACAGTGGTCGCTCCGAAAGCCTGCTACGAAAGTGATGAGCTGGCGCGCTTTGACATCGCCGCTAGTGGAAGACACGAGGCTGCGGTGAGCCGGTTGAAGATTTTCCTTGCAAGAGCTATACCAAAGCCATGTAATGCAGACTATCTCTAAATGTGCACCTGTGCCCTTGCTGCATCCGCTGCAATTCCTTGAGCTTTCAACGTCTCAACTTGTTTCAAGGCATCCTCCAAAGATGCTCTCAAGGTCACGATCTGCAGCAGTTGAATTAGGCACTGTCAAGGTGAGCTGGAACGATATGACTACTTCGTCGGAGAGGAGACTGCCTTGCCTCGTAGCAGAAATATAGAAGTAAACAAGGTCTTGATCACTTCTCTAGATTTGTATAGAAGCGTGCATGCGCTCTATCGTGGCATTCGTAAACTTTACCTCGGCGCTTGGATCGGATTCTGCGAATGCTTTTCCGCCACTTTGACACAAGAGCATGGAAACAAGAAGCAGCAGCCACAAGTTTCCCGCCATCGTGAAGTGCGGACAACAAGCCCAGACGCAATTTTGCAGTTGATCCAAGTTGGGGTAGATCGCTAGACGAGGCCAAGGCCTACGAATTGTGATCAGATGATTTGTCGTCACTGATGCCGCTAAGTTCCCGACGGAACGAAAGGACACCCGCAACATTGGCCCGCGTACCTGTACCCACCTATGGTATTACGTTATCAAATTGAGTGTTCAATATGATATTGACAATTTGGCAATTTGTCACCGAGTCAGACTGCTGTAGTACTTCTAGCTTTCTTGTCACAAGCACGCACACACGCACACAAACACACACACACACACACACACACACACAAACACACACACACACAAACACACACACACACACACACACA
>JAULKR010066994.1:0-11247 GCA_032356305.1 Prasiola linearis | reverse complement strand
CGATACCACGCCGCCAGTAATTACTGGTGTACCTGATAATGCAACCGTAGATTGTAATGAAATCGCGGATATTCCAGTTCCAACTGGAATTGCAGCAACTGATAATTGTTCTTCCGATGAAAATGTGACTATCGATTACAGCGAAGAAGAAACGATTGGTGATTGTGAAAACAGCATTATTCTGACGCGCACTTGGACAGCAACCGATAATTGTGGCAACGAAACGGCACAATCGCAGACCATCCGCGTCATCGATAGTTCTACTCCAGAATTAGTCGGTATTCCTGATGATACCACGGTAGAATGTGACGAAGTTCCTGCACCGTTTGCAGTGACTGCCGAAGATAACTGTGGAAGTGTTGGGGTAGATTTCAACGAAGTTCGCACGGACTTAGGTTGCCCTGATTCTTACCGCTTAGTTCGTACCTGGAGCGTAAGCGATGATTGTGGCAATGCAGCAGTACAAACGCAAGTCGTAACCGTACAAGATACCGAATTACCAATATTAGCCAACGTACCTGCGGATGTAGAAGTAAGCTGTGGCGAAATTCCAAACGCTCCAACTAATGTAACTGCAACCGATAATTGTGATACCGACGTAAACATCGAATTTGGCGAAAGCATCACCGATGAAGAATGTGGACAAACCATCGTTCGCACCTGGACGGCAACGGACAATTGTGGCAACGAAACCGCACAGTCACAAACCATCCGTGTCCTTGATGATGTTGACCCAATTTTGGTCGGCGTACCCGAAGACACGACGGTAGAATGTGATGTTGTTCCCGCACCATTTGCAGTTACTGCAAATGATAACTGTAGCGAAGTAGAATTGACCTTTGACGAAAGTCGTACGGATAGCGGTTGTCCAGAAGAATATACTTTAACGCGTACTTGGACTGCAACTGATGCTTGTGGAAACACCTCAACGGGCGTTCAGATTTTGAACGTACAAGATACAACTGACCCTGTCTTAGTTGGCGTACCAACTGACGTGACGGCTGGTTGTAACGATGTACCTGAGATTCCAGCAGTCGGAACAGTCACTGGAGCAGACAATTGTGATACCGAAGTCGAAGTACTGTTTAATGAAACTATATTAGACAACGATTGTGGTCAAACGATCACGCGGATGTGGACGGCAATTGATAATTGCGGTAATTCGACCTCTGCTTCACAAACGATTACCATCGGTGATGATGGCGCGCCCGAATTAGTCGGCGTACCCGAAGACACGACGGTAGAATGTGATGAAGTACCCGCACCATTTGCAGTAACTGCCAATGATAATTGTAGCGAAGTCGAATTAACTTTCGACGAAAATCGCACCGACGGTGGTTGTCCAGAAGAATATACTTTAACTCGCACTTGGACAGCAACCGATGCTTGTGGAAATACTTCAACGGGCGTTCAAATCCTGAACGTACAAGACACTACTGACCCAACTTTAGTTGGCGTTCCGGGTGACATCACGGTAGCTAATAAAGACGAAGTGCCACCGACACCAAACGTGACGGCAAATGATAATTGTGATACTGACGTAGAAGTTACCTACGAAGAAATTGAAACCATCGGCGAAGATTGTGGCGGCTTTATTACGCGCACCTGGATAGCAATTGATAACTGTGGAAATAGCGTAACTCAATCGCAAACCATCAGCATCGAAGGTAGTGCAGTCGAAGGCGTAGTCATTACGCCCGCTAATGCAGAGATTTGTGGTGGTGGTTCCGTCGAGTTGAGCGTTTCGCCGCAAGGCGCACGTTACGACTGGACAGCAACGGGCGGTTCATTTGATAATCCGAACGGTCGCACACCAAACTTTACGGCATTAGATGAAGGCGTTTATACCATCACGGTGATTGTAACCGCAGCGAATGGCTGTACGGGCTCAGCGACTACTACGGTAGTTGTTACCCCAGCACCAGCACTGGACGCGAGTAGTAATGACCCCGTTTGTGTAGCGAGTACGCTGCGCTTAACTGCCACTGATGGTTACGCCAACTACGCATGGACTGGACCAAACGGTTTTACTTCAAACGAACAGAATCCGAATATTTCTAATGCTTCAGCTGCTAATCAAGGAACTTACACTGTAGTCGCAACGAGTGGTAGTTGTACGGCAACCGCATCGACTTCAGTGCGCGTTTCTACAGAACTGGAAGTGACCCTTTCTGCTATCTCACCCATCTGTGAAGGCGATACCTTACGAATAACGCCAAACACGGGCGACTTCTTTAGCTGGACAGGACCAAATGGATACACCTCAACGGATCGTGAAGTAATCATTCCGAATGCGACCTTGAACATGACGGGTAACTACTCCGTCACCGTAACTGACGATGCAGGTTGTGAAGACGTGGTTTCTACGCTGGTAGAAGTGCGTCGTCGCCCGATTCCAAACGTATCGAGCAACAGCCCAGTGTGTGTCGGCGGAGAATTACAATTGTTCTCTTCTGGTGGTGATAATTACTACTGGACAGGACCAAATGGATTCACTTCTACCGAACAAAATCCAACGGTTGATAACGTGATGTTACTCGATGCGGGAACTTATACCTTCACGGTATTAGTCGAGTCCGTATTTGGCTGTTCATCGGAGATAGATATTAGTATTGATGTCCTTCCAAGTCTGGATGTGACCATTAGTGAAGATCAAAATGTATGTGTTGGTGATGAAGTGCAGTTGACCGCTGCTGCGGAAGGAGCGACGGGCTACTTCTGGCGTGGACCAAACAACTACATTTCTACGGAGCAAAACCCAACGCTTAACAACATAACGGAAGCAAGCGAAGGTTACTACTTCGTAGCTGTGATGAACGATATTTGTACGCAAATTGATAGTGTTTTAATCACCGTCAACGAACGCCCAACGGCAACCGCAGATGCTACGCCATCTACTTGTACAGCTGGCGGTACAATCACGCTGAATGTAGCAGTTGGTGCAAGTAACTTGACCTATAACTGGGAAGATTTAGCTGGAAATATCAATGTTCAAAACCGCACCGACTTAGATGCTGGAAACTACTCTGTAACCATCAGTAATGCTGGAGATTGTACAGTTGTCATTGAAGACATCAAAGTGGGCGAAGATTGTAACTGTGCGCCACCAGAAATTGTGAGTATCAACCGCAACGATGCAAACTGTGGAACGGACAACGGTTCGGCAAGTATCGTGGTAGAAAATACCGCGGCTACTTACACTTACCAGTGGACACCAAATCTGGGTACACCCAATGCAACGGGCAACGCGCGCACTGATTTACCAGCAGGTGTTTACACCGTACACATTCAAGTACCAGGTGTAAACGAATGTGAAATGGAAGCAGTAGTGACCATCGGTAATACCGACGGACCTGTTGTGACACCAACAGATTATACGACTACACCAGCGACTTGTGCGAGTGCCAATGGCTCGGTTGATTTTAGCTTGACGCAATACGTTTACACTTGGAGTCATGATGGTTTAGCAGCCGATACACGTAGCGACCTTGAAGCAGGCGTTTACGAAGTAGTGGTGGTGAATCCATCGCAACCAGGTTGTCCAAACATCATTGGAGTAGAAATTGGTGCAGAAAATCCACTCAATGCCGTAGCGAACATCGAAGCCGATGCAACTTGTGGCTTGAGCAACGGACAAGCAAGTATCAACGCCAACGGTTCGGGTAATTACCCCATCATCTGGTCAGATGGTCAAGAATTGACTTCTACGACGCGTTCTGATTTAGCGATTGGGACTTACGCCGTGACCGTAGTGGATGAAGGCACGAAGTGTTTATTTGAAATTGATAATATCGAAATTAACGACGGCGGTTGTGATGCATGTGCTGAACCAGAATTTGTAACAATTGATGTAGAAAAAGCGACTTGTGGTGATAATAACGGTTCGATTACCCTCGAACTCACGGGTAACGAAAACACCGATTACAACTACATTTGGGGTCCAAACATTTCTATTTCAAATACCGCTAATAACTTAGCTGCGGGCGCTTACAGTGTAACAGTTAGTGACGCGAGTGATGGTTCTTGTAATTCTACCATGACTATTGTAGTAGAAAACCTGAATGGACCAACTGCAACGGTTTCAACCTCAACACCAGCTGAATGTATTGCTGCCAATGGTATTGCAGTCATCAGTCCTGATACCTATAACTACAACTGGAGTGACGGCGCAACTGGTGCCAATCGCAACGACCTCACCGCAGGCGAATACCAAGTAACGTTCACGGATGCAGCTTCTGGTTGCTTCAATGTATTGACCTTGATTATCGATGCGAATAGCCCATTAGTCGCTTCCGCAAATATCGTCAGTATGCCAACTTGTGGTAACGCAGATGGTAACGT
Source organism: Prasiola linearis (assembly GCA_032356305.1). Classification (NCBI taxonomy): domain Eukaryota; kingdom Viridiplantae; phylum Chlorophyta; class Trebouxiophyceae; order Prasiolales; family Prasiolaceae; genus Prasiola; species Prasiola linearis. Next base: position 6,906 of record JAULKR010066994.1, on the reverse strand, counting down.
CATCATCAATGTACTTGGTGGTAGCGGCAACTTCACTTACGATTGGAATGGCGCAGCCGAACGCCGCGATTTAGCAGCAGGCAGTTATACCGTCTTGGTAACGGATAACACGAACGGATGTACAGACGAACTTACTTTCGTATTGACGGATGATGTGGTCGGTGCTACGGTAGAGGTCAGCGATGTAACCGTCAGTTGCCTCGGTGCAAGTGATGCTTTTATCGACTTTGATGTAGATTACGAGACTGGATTTATCCAGCCAGCGAATGTTATCATCAAAGACGAAAACGACAATACTGTTAATAATGCAAATCTGGGCGCAGGTGAGTACTGTATCTTGGTTTACGATGCGAATAACTGCCTCGCGGGTGAAGGGTGCTTCGAAGTACTTGAACCAGCAGCATGGAATATTGCAATAAACGCAACTAACCAGACTTGTGAAACAACTGGAAATATCTCACTTACTGTAACGGGTGGCACTACGCCATACCGCTTCGACTGGGCAGATGTTCCGGGTATTAATAACGAACAAAACCGCACGAACCTCCAAGCCGATATTTATCGCGTAACCATCACCGATGCCAAAGGCTGTGAAACAGTTCGCGGTCAGATCGTGATTGAAGATGAATGTGCGCCAGTTTGTCCATCGCCAGCCATTGCGAACTTAGTCGTTATGGAAGCGACTTGTGGAGAAAACAACGGTAGCGCAACCATCGAAATGGGTGATAATGAAAATTACACTTATGCTTGGACAGGTGGTGTGAGTACGACCAACAGAGCTAATAACTTGGCTGCGGGTAATTACAACGTAACGATTACCAATTCGGCTTTCGCCAATTGTTCCATCGAAACGAGCGTCTTGGTGAACAACCTCAACGCGCCCGAAGTAAGTGAATTATCAACTACACCAGCCAACTGCGAAGCAGCAGACGGAACGGCGACTTTACGACCGAGTTCTTTAACTTACAGTTGGAATGATGGTGGTAATGGCGCAAATCGGAGCGACCTATTAGCTGGTAACTATACCGTTACCGCAACAGATGCAGCGAGCGGTTGTACCAACATTTTACAGGTAACTGTAGCACAAGAAAGTAATTTGGTGGCAACCCCAGTTACTAACGCCAATCCAACTTGTGGCAATGCGGATGGTCAGGTAAACATCAATGTAACGGGCGGTAGCGGTAATTACAATTATAGCTGGGGCGCAGGTGCCGAACGCACCAACCTCACCGCTGGAACGTACACTGTCACCATCACCGACAACGCCAATAACTGCGCAACCGAAGTGACCTTCTCCTTAACGGATGATGTCAATGCTTTTGCAACGGTGGTCGCTAAAGATGTATTGGTGGACTGTGCAGGTAGCAACGAAGGAGTAGCCGAATTTACCATCGACTTGGACGACAACTTCGTTGAACCAATGATGATGGAAATCCGCAACCGCGACAACGAAACGGCAGTGGACGGTAAATTGTCACCAGGTACTTACTGTATCTTAGTGTACAATGGCGATGGCTGTGTAGCTGGTCAGGACTGTTTTGAAGTCACTGAACCAGATGCAATCGCTGTGTCTATTTCTACGACCGATGCAACTTGTAACACGGACGGAACCGTAACCTTAGCGGTAACGGGCGGACAAGGAAATTACGAATACGATTGGACGGATTTGAGTGGTAGCAACGATGCACTGAATCGCAATAACCTAACGCCAGGCACTTACACTATCGCCGTATTTGACGAAACGGGTTGTCAGGCTTCCGCCGAAATTACTATCGCTGATGCTTGTGGTGTTTGTAACGAACCCGAAGTCTTGAGTTCTAATATTACTAACGCGAATTGTGGTTCGGTAACGGGTAGAATTACCCTTGACTTGGCAGGCAGCGAAGCAAATTACCGTTACCAATGGTCGGATGGAGTCAATACTTCTGCGACCGCCAGAAACTTAATGGCAGGTTCTTACCGCGTAACGATCACGAATGCTGACAACACCACTTGTTCTACCGAACTCAACTTTACTTTAGGTAATAATGACGGACCAACTGCCAGCTTCAATAGCACGAACCCTGCGGATTGTGATGCGGCGAATGGTACAGCAAGTTTAGCTCCAGCTAATTTAGATTACGCGTGGAACGATGGTGGAAACGGTGCAAGTCGCACGGACTTGGCAGCTGGAATGTACACTGTAACGGTAACTGACAATAATGGTTGTTTCGACCTCATCGATGTAGAAATTTCGAGCGAATCGAACTTATCTACTTTCGTAGAAGTGAGCAACGAACCAACTTGTGGTGAAGCCAACGGCGCAGCACAAATCACTGTCAACAATGGTAGCGGTAATTACACGTACAGCTGGGGCGCAACTGCAAATCGTACTAACTTAGAAGCTGATACTTACGAAGTATTAGTGACCGACACGGAAACGGGTTGTACGAAAATGGTTGTCTTTACTTTAACGAACGATGTAGCTGGCGCAACAGTTACGGTTGATAATACCGTAGTGAGTTGTAGCGAAGCGGCGGATGCAAATATTGAAATTGATATTGACTTTGAAAGTGGCTTTGCGAATCCTGCGACAACGCAAATTCGCAACGCGATGGGCAACGTAGTGACCAACGGAACATTAGGACTCGGTAATTACTGTGTAGTAATACTGGATGCTAATGGCTGTATCGCTGCCGAGAATTGCTTCGAAATCACTGCACCAACTGCGCTCGAATTAGCGGTAACGCAAACGGACGCAGGTTGTACGGATGGTGGCACAATTAACCTGACCGCTACGGGCGGAACGGGTACATTGAACTACAACTGGTCAGATGTGACGGGTGAAAATAACCCAGCCAATCGCGCTGATTTAACCGCAGGAACTTACCGCGTGACGGTGCGTGATGCGAATGGATGTAGCACGCAGCAGCAATTTACTATCCAGACGGATTGTGAAGATACGCAGTGTATCGAGCCAGTTATCAGTAACTCTTCAGTAGTAGATGCGACTTGCGGCGATGCCAACGGTAGTATCAATTTGACTATTAGAGGTGCGGATGAAACATTTAGCTACAGCTGGACAAATAACGTAAGTAACTCCGCTACAGCGAATGCTTTAACGGCAGGAACGTACAGCGTTACCATCACGAAATCAGAAAATTGCGCAACGGTTAAAACGTTCGTTGTCGGAAACGCTGACGGACCAGATGTGCGCGTAGCAAATACAGGAAATGCAGATTGTACGGCTGCGAACGGAACCGCACAATTATCTCCATCGAATCTGACTTATCAGTGGAGTGATAATAGCACGGGCGCAAGACGTACTGACCTGACTGCTGGCACTTACCAAGTAACGGCGACGGATGCGACTACGAACTGTACCAACGTCATCGAAGTAGAAATTGGTCAAAATAGCGACCTGACAGCTACTACAACTATCGGTATCAATCCAACTTGTGGAGAAGCCAACGGTTCAGCGACCATCAACGTACAGAACGGTAGCGGCAACTATTCCTACAGCTGGAATGGCGATGCTAATCGCTCGGATTTGACAGCAGGAACTTACACCGTAGATGTGACGGACAACACGACTGGTTGTACCACCGAAATTACGTTTGCTTTGGTTGACAATGTCGCTTCCGCAAATGTAACGGCGCGTGACATCCAAGTAAGTTGTGCAGGTGAAGCGGATGCAGTAGCTGATTTTGAAATTAGCTTAAATGACGGATTTGCCGAACCCATGCGCACGGAAGTTCGCGATGGTGCAGGCAATATTTATAATGAAAATAACTTAGCAGCAGGTAACTACTGTCTGGTAGTTATGGATGCGAATGGCTGTGTAGCTGGCGAATCTTGTTTTGCGGTTACTACACCAAACGAATTAGTACTGACTGCGGAGAAAGTGGATGCAGGTTGTGAAACCTTAGGTGCAATCAACTTGATTGCTAACGGTGGAACGGGCGCTTACACTTTCGATTGGTTCGATGAAGCGGGTACAGTTAATACTGCAAATCGCACGAATTTAGCGGAAGCTATCTACACCGTATTAGTGACGGACGAAAACGGTTGTACTGCAACTTCGATTATAGAAATTGCCAATAACTGTGAAGACGGCGTATGTACGACACCAACAGTCGCTAACGTAAGTACGATTGACTCTAACTGTGAAGGGGCAACGGGTAGCGCGTCCATCATGATGGCAGGTAGTGCGAACGAAATGTTTACCTACGATTGGGGTATAAATGTGAACAACCCATTCTCACCAACGGGTCTGAGTGCAGGTGCTTACGAAGTAACAATTAGCAGCGCTAACGGCGGCGATTGTTTCACAACGCAAACAGTTATCATCGGTTCTTCCGATGGACCACAGGCAAGTGTTGCCAGCAATAGCGACGCGACTTGTGGCGAAGCAGATGGTAGAATTGAAATTTCGCCACTGAGCTTCAAATACGATTGGAGTGATGGCGGCAACGGTGCAATTCGCAGCGACCTCACGGGTGGCGAATACCAGGTGACGGTTTCTGACCGCACCACGGGTTGTGATAATGTCATTGCGGTTTCTGTTTTTGAAAATAGCTCATTTACTGCTCAGGCACGGATTAACCAAACACCGACTTGTGGTGACGCAAATGGTAGCGTAACGCTATTATTACGCAACACCACTAACGATGTAACGTTCAGCTGGGGCGAAGAGGCTACCCGCACTAATTTGACGGCGGGTCAGTACAATATCACGGTAACGGATGAAAACACGCGTTGTACGCAAGTCGTAAGTTTCGTATTAACGGAAAGTGATGCGACCGCTATCATCGAAGTGACTGATACTCAAGTGAGTTGTGCAGGTGAAATTGACGGACGAGTGAATTACAACATCGAATTGAGTGACAACTTCGAAGAGCCAGCTATCATCACTATCCTCAATAAGGAAGGAGAAGTTTCTGAAAATGGCAAATTAGCACCAGGTGACTATAACATTATGGTCTGGGATGCTGCGGGCTGTCTGGCAAGTGAAGATCGCTTCTCCGTACTCGAACCAGAAGCAATTGAAGTAGATATTTCTATTAATAACGTGACTTGCGAAACGACGGGAAGAATCACGGTAACCGTAACGGGCGGAAGTGGCGAATACACCTTTGACTGGTTAGATGTAGGTGGTGAAAACGATTCACAAAATCGCAACAACCTCGCTGCTGGTTTCTATAGCCTCACGGTGACGGACGAAGCGAATTGTAACGTAGTCATTAGCCGCATTTTCATTGATAATGAATGTCTCGACTGTGCAACGCCAATCATCGACGGCTTCTCTGCCGAAGATGCAACTTGCGAAATTACCACTGGAACAGCAACCATCGACATTGAAGATGATAACGTAAATAACTACACCTTCATCTGGTCGCCTGATGCAGGTACGGCGGGTGCAAGTGCAAATACACGCAGCAATTTACCAACGGGCATTTACATCGTAACTGTAGCACGCATTGATGATGCGGAATGTATGTCGCAAATTGCTTTTGAAATCAAAGACAACTGCGCAGACAATGGCGGTGGCAACGAAGAATGTGTAGCTACGGCAGGTCAGTTGTCCATTACGGCAACACCAGTTTGCTTCATGGATGGTAGTGCAAATGTTGCTGCAACGGTGACTAATACACCAAACGTACCGGCAGGTTACCAAGTAACTTATGTATTGACTTCGGGTGCTAACTTAGTTATCGAACAAGTCAACGCAGATGCGAACTTTACGGTAACAACAATTGGAACTTACACGATTCACCCATTAGTGTATGACCCAGCTACCTTGGATTTATCGACCATCCAATTGGGCGTAACGACAGGTGCAGAAGTAGCAGGTCTATTGAGTGCTAATGGCGGCGACATCTGTGCAGCACTTGATGTAGCAGGAGCGCAAGTTGTGGTGGAAGATTGTACAACGGGCGGCGGCGACAATTGCGCTGCAGTGGCGGGTACGCTCTCGGCAATCAGCTCAACGGTTTGCTTAACGGAAACTGCGGCTATCCTCACTGCAATGCAAGTCACTCAACCGACTGTGCCAGCGGGTTTTGTGAGCACTTACGTACTGACTTCGGGAACTGATTTGGTTATCGAAGCAGTAAATAATACGCCGACCTTTGAGGTGACTACCGCAGGAATTTACACGATTCATACTTTAGTGTATGACGCGAATACTTTAGATTTAAATACGATTCAAATTGGTGTAACCACTGGTGCGGACGTAATTAATATCTATACGAATAACGATGAAGTTTGTGCAGCACTGGATGCGAACGGAGCGAGAGTCACTGTGAATGATTGTGAAACTGAAATTGAGGAATGTGACTTATCTGCTGACCTGAGTACTGTTGCGATTGTCGATGCGACTTGTGGCAACGCGGATGGTACAGCAAGTATCGTAGTAGCGAATAATCCAGATGACTATACTTACACTTGGTCAAGTAACGCGGGTAGCAATACCAATACACGCGGCAACGAACGGGCAAGTTTACCAGCAGGAAGTTACAGCGTAACCATTACGAATAACGACGACGCGATGTGTCGCACGAAAGTAGAGTTTGTGATTAGTAATACGGATGCGCCAACAGTGGCAGCACCGCAAATTACCAATGCAACTTGTGCAGCGGCGGATGGAACGGTCGCTTTCGCAAATGGTAGTTTCAACTACGAATGGGAAGACGGCATTATCGGCAACAACCGCAATGATTTAGCGGAAGGTATTTATACCGTTTTTGTTACTGATTTAGCAACGCCTGATTGTCCGGCTATCATCCAAGTAGAAGTGGGTAGCGACTCACCGCTTGCTGCTACAGCAACGGTTAACAATACCGCAACTTGTGGCGAATCCGATGCCTCTGCTACTATCAACGTAGCGAACGGCAGCGGCAACTACACTTACAGTTGGAACGGCGG
>JAULKR010066883.1:0-11249 GCA_032356305.1 Prasiola linearis | reverse complement strand
CTACGACCAGGACGCCGAACCCAACGATGGATTTGCGGACGCGGAGCCGATCACCCCCGGGGAGCCGTTCGAAGGGAGGATCGGCAATATTTACCGTAACAATCAGGACCGTGACGATTATTTCGTCTTTGATGCCACGGATGTCCTGAACTTCTCCGTCCGCATGGCCGGTAGGAATGAAGGGAATAATAATGCCGCTACGCTTACGGCCTATGCCTATCGGGCTGACGGATCATTGATTACCAGCCGGACGCGCTTCAGTATTGCCACTGGCGATTTTAATGAAACGTTTGACTTCAGTTGCGTCACCGAGGATACGGTGTACATCCGGTTTTTTTCCAGCGCTTGTTTGTCCTACCGGGCTAACGTCCGCGTGACCGCCACTTCCGCCCCGGCGGCCATTGAATTCGCTCGTTTTGGTAATGAATTTGCCTTCAAAACCAACCCGAGCCCCGGCCAGACGATCTTCTGGGATTTTGACGACGGCACCACGAGCGTCGATCGGTTTCCCACTAAAGCCTTCGTGCCCGGAGTCTACAACGTCGAATTAGAAACGACCACTACAGCCTGTAACCTCACTACCATGGCCACCGAAGAACTGGTCATCCGCGGCATCGAATATTATACGCCACTACGGGCCGGGACAGACGGCGACCTAGGCTTCTTCACCATCCGCTTCTTCGGGGCGGGGCTGGCCGAGAACAGCCCGATCGCTCTTACCATGGGTGGCACCGTCCTAACGCCCATGCGGGTAGCGACCCCGGCGCAGAACGAATTGACGGCCCTATTCAGCATTGAGAACGTAGTGGTGGGTGATTATGACCTGAGCATCACCCTTTCCGATGGCCAAATACTTAACTTTCCGAATGGCTTCGAGATCTACGAAGACGAGTCGGAGTTTAACGTGGACGTCCAGGTACAGGGGCCCTCATTAGTGCGCAATAACCGGTGGACGGACTTCAGCGTGACGGCGACCAATGACCTGGGCCGGATCGCCAACGGCGTACCCGTCATCCTGGCCGTTCCCGAGGGGGTGGAGACCAACATTCTCGATATTATCCGGACTAAGACGGGCCGCTACGTCGTCAAAGGGGAGGAATGGGACAAGCTCACCGTGGACCCGGAGTATTTCTATGACGTACTGTGGGACGGGGCCTTCGACCCTAACCGCGATACTATAGAAATCAACTACGATTCGATCGCCAACAATCTGGATGCTTACGTGATGTTTGAGGTCGACAGCATTTTCGGGGAGCCGTTTGTCGGTACCGCTTACTGGTTGTACTTCCCCATCGTCGAGTCGCAGAGCACGGCGGAGATCCGGTTCAAGCTGCTCAGCCCGGTGACACAGAATATTGACATCAGGGCTTTCGCCTATCCCTATACGATTCGGCGCAACCCCGTCGATTTGTGCGCCGCGGACGGGGCGAAACAGGTAGCCTTACAGGTGTCGGCGGTGTTAGAGTATGCGCCTATCCCGGGTCTGCAACAAGTGGCGGCCAGCGCCGGAAAAATAGACATTGGCTCCCAGGTCGTGTTCGCGGAATTTTTTGATTGGTACTACGGTACCAACGTTGCGAATAAGGAATTCTACAAACGCCAGGTGCCGGCGATCGCCGGCGAGATACTGGGTGGCCGCCTGGCCTCAGGCCGCCGGGGGGAAGCCCTCGCCGAAGGGACCAAACGGGTAAACCGACAGGTAGCAAGAAACATCAGCAGCGCCAAGGTCATCAAGCCAGGACTAAGCAATATGCGTCTTTTCCGAAACAACCCGGCCCTCCAGGGTCAGATCAAACGGGAGTACGATCGCCTATTACGCGAGGCGGAAGCACTACAGGGAATAGGGACGGAGTTACAACAGCAGCAAGCCGTGGCCGCCGTTTACAATTATCTACAAAAGAAGGGTATTAACCTGGCTACGGAAACAGCCGGGGAAGTAGTTAACGGAGAAGAGCCTCCGAGCGGCACGGATAAATCCAACCAACCCAAGAAGATCGACAAAAAGAATATCCGTTCGATCACCTCGCGCGACCCGAACGCTATTTACGGGGAGGCCGGGGCCGGTAACGAGCAGTACATCCGCCGGGCCGGGGCGCTGGATTACACCGTCCTTTTTGAAAACGTAGATACCGCAGAGGCGAACGCCCAGATTGTACGGATCGACCTGACACTGGACCCTACCAAATTCGATCTTTCCAGAACTACCGTCGGCGCGGTCACCTTTGGGGGCAACGATTACTTCTTTAAGCGGGACCGCAAGGAATACTTTACGGATATTGACCTACGGCCGGCCGAAAACCTGATCGTTCGCGTACAGGGTAAGTTTGACACCCTGACCGGCCACGGCAACTGGCAGTTCACTTCGCTGGACCCGGAAACCATGGATCTGCCCCAGGGCTTTGATGAAGGTTTCCTGCCGCCCAATATGATGTCACCCGAAGGAGAGGGCTCCGTCAGCTTCACTACGTACCTGTTGCCGGAGGTCGAAACCGGTGACAGCCTGGGCGCCCAGGCCCTGATCTATTTCGATGACAATGATCCCATCGCAACGAATGTGTGGTCGAACATTGTAGATGAAGACGAGCCGGTCAGCCGACTGAGCCAAACGGTGGAGACCATTGATGACAGCACTTTCGTGCTCTCGTATTCCGCCACCGATATCGGTAGTGGGGTGGATAATTTCGTGCTGCGCTACCGCAAGGTGGGCGAGAATTGGTCGCAGGAACGCATTCCCCTAGAGGCTGATGGTACTACCCAGGTTAACGGCCAGGCGGATACCGGTTACGAGTTCTACATTGAAACGCAGGACCGGGTCGGCAACCGGGAGAGTAAACCGCAACTGGCGGAGTTGACGGTGGTTAACGGGCTGGTCGGTACTCAGAACGTTGATGAAGACGGGCCGGGCTTATCGGTCTACCCCAACCCGGCCACCGGCGGCGAGGTGTTCGTAGCTACGCCCGTTTCGGTGCGGGCCGCGACGGTCACGGTTACGGATATGCAGGGGCGGCGGATACTGACTCGAAAGGCCGACTTCTTTGCCGATGAGCCTAATTCCATTTCGCTTGATCGAATGGTTCCTGGTATTTATTTAATTCAGGTTACTACGGCGGACGGCCGGGCCTGGGGGCAGAAACTATCGGTTAGCCGGTAGGATTACTTCCATATCTCCTCCCCCACGCTGCTTCTTACTTCTTTTCTCTGCACCCGCGGCCGCGCATACTGAAAATGCGCGGCCGCGGGTGCAATATTCGTAGTTGAAAAGCAATAAAACATAATATTCTTTAGCGATTTGATGACTATTTGAAGCGAGCGGGCATAAAGAGGAAACGACCCGGCTATGAAGTATTACTACCTGTTCCTCATTTTACTGTTGTGCGCCTTATCCGACGGCCTTCTCGCACAGACCGAGACGGAACCGAATGATGATCGGGCCACCGCAACGCCAATTGCACACCAGGCCAGCTTGACGGCCCGGGTCGGCTGCTCCGCCAGTGACCGCGATGATTACTTTTCCAGTCGCCTGCCAGATGACGGGACCGTCACAATGACCATAGATTATACCAACGGCAGTGGACTCAGCGGAGCGGATATCTTCCTGTACGCGTACGATGCGAACGGCAGCCAGATCGGCACTACTTCCGCCATCAACGTGGGGGTTGGGACGGCCAGCTCGCTAGCGCTGACCGTCTACTGCCGGGCGATTGACGACGTATTTTTCAGAGTCAACTCAACGTTCTGCTTTGATTATGCGATCAGCTACGCCGTTACCGCCCCGCCGACGGCCGCGGATGAGCTGAACAACGACATGCTCGCCAACGCCTCACCGGTAGTGGCGCAAACCGCACAGGAAGGCCGGATCGGTTACCGGACCGCCGCCGCGCAGGATAACAATGATTACTACGTAACCAGCCTCCCGACTGACGGGACGGTCAATATGATCGTCACCTACACCAACATGAGCAATGACGGTGGCGCCGATGCTTTTATGTACATATACGATGGTAATGGCGTGCAATTGGGCACCAGTTCCGTCATCAATACTGATGTAGGCGCCGTCATCACCGATACACTGACGGTCTACTGCCGGGCCAAAGACGCTGTTTACCTGCGCATTAATTCCACGTTTTGTTTTGCTTATTCGATGATCTATAATGTAGAGGAACCACCGACGGTGACGGACGATTTAAATAATGATACCCGGCAATCGGCGGAATTGGTTACGGTGGATGACCCGAAGGAGGGTCGCATCGGCTACATCTCCAATACCGGGCGCGATGATGACGATTACTTCATCACCGAAATGCCTACGGATGGCACCGTGAACCTGGTCGTCACCTATACCAACATGAGCAATGCGGCCGGGGCCGATGCCTACATGTATATCTACGATGGTAATGGCTCGCAGTTAGGCACCAGTTCCGTTTTGAATACCGGCGTGGATGCCGTTGTTACCGATACCCTCACGGTTTATTGCCGGGCAAAAGACACCATCTACTTACGCATCAACTCCGTTTTTTGCTTTGCTTACACTTTGATGTATGATGTGGAGGAACCACCGACGGCAAGTGACGATCTGAATAACGATACCCGGCCATTGGCGGAACAGATTGCGGCGGATACTGAAAAAGAAGGTCGCATCGGTTATATTTCCAATGCGGGCCGGGATAACGATGATTATTTTATTACCGAATTACCCGATGACGGGACGGTCAATATGATCGTCACCTACACCAACAAAAGCAATCAGGCCGGGGCGGACGCTTTTATGTACCTCTACGATGGTAACGGCACACAGATAGGTGCCAGTTCCGTGATCAACACCGGCGTAGATGCCGTCGTGACCGATACGCTGACGGTGTACTGCCGGGCGAAAGACACGATCTACCTCCGCATCAATTCCACTTTCTGTTTTGCGTACCGACTCAGCTACTCCGTCGAGGCACCACCGCGGGCGGCCGACGGGCTGGATAACGACTCCCGGTCAACCGCGGAGCCGGTAAACATCGGGGATACCCAGCAAGGCCGGATCGGCTACGTCGCCACCGCGGGCCGGGATAACGACGATTATTTTGTGACCCTGCTACCCGATGACGGGACGGTAAGTCTGGCGTTGAACTACACCAACATGAGCAACAATTCGGGTGCGGATGTATTTGCCTACGTCTATGATTCCCGGGGTACCCAGCTCGCGACCAGCAGCCGGCTTAACGTGGATGCCGGGGTGACCGTACTGGATACCATCAAGGTATACTGCCGGGCGGCGGACACCCTCTATTTCCGGGTTAATTCCGCGTTTTGCTTTGCCTACGCTTTATCATATACCCAGACTCCACCAAGCTACGCCGCGGATGCGGAGCCTAACAATTTGCGGGAGACCGCCGTATTCGCCAGCGTCCGCAACGGGGTGGAAGGCCGGATCGGTTATACCGGAAGAAGCAGGGACACGGATGACTACTTCCGGTTGAACAATACTGAGTTGAGCAGTTTCCGGATGATACTGGAGGGTGAAAATAACAGCAATACTTCCACGGCGGACCTATTTGTCAGCATACTGGACAGCCGGGGGCGTGAGCTCAGGCGCACCAGCGTTCTCAATCAGGCACCGGGTGCCTTCAGTTTGGAAGAAGACTTCGATTGCCTGGAGCAGGACACGCTGTACCTCCGCGTCAATTCCACTTTCTGTTTCTCCTACCGCATCACCTTTGAGGTGACGGCCGCCCAGCCGACGGCGGAGATCGAGTACGCCCGCTTCGGCAACAAATTTGCTTTCGTGGCCAATTCCCGTCAGGCGGAGGAGATCATGTGGGATTTCGGGGATATGACGGTGAGTGACAGCCGCTACCCGGTCAAGGAGTTCACGGCGGGCGTGTACGACGTTACCCTGGAGGCCACGAATACCCTTTGTGAAGAAACGGTGATCACGACGGAAACGATCGAGGTCGGCGGCATTGAATACTATACGCCGCAACGGGCGGGCAAGGCCGAGCCGGTCGGCTTCTTCAACGTCCGTTTCTTCGGGGCGGGGTTGGGCGAAGACATGGACATCCGGCTAACCCGGGGGTCGACCGTGCTTACGCCGATGCAAATCGCCAGCCCTTCGTCAACGGAGGCTACCGCCCTCTTCACCCTGGACGGGACGCCATTTGGCCAGTACGACATTTCCATTACCCTGGCCGGCGGGGAGACGTTCACCTACACCGATGGCTTTGAGATCTACCAGGACCGACCCGAATTCGATATTGTCGTGGAAGCCAATGGCCCCGCACGCATCCGGAACAACCGCTGGACGGATTTTACGCTTACCGCGACCAATGACCGGGGGCGGATCGCCAACGGAGTACCGGTTGTCTTGATCACCCCACGCAATGTTGAAACCAACTTACTGGAGACGATTCGAACCAAAACGGGACGCTACGTGATCAAAGGGGATGAGTACGACAAGCTTACGATTGACCGGACGGATTACAATGAAATATTCTTCAACGGTAACTTCGACCCGATGGTCGATACTATTGAAATCAATTACGACTCCATCGCTACCTACCTGGAGGATTTTGTCAAGTTTGATATTGACACCTTATACGGTGAGGAAGTTAACGGAACGGCTTATGTATTATATTTTCCGATGGTTTTGGCGGAGAGTACGGCGGAGATCAAATTCAAGATCCGTAGCCCGGAAACGCAGGACATTAACCTGATCGCCTACGCCTTCCCCAGTAACCTGCGGCAGAACCCGGCCGACGAATGTACCCTAGCGACCACCAAAGACCTCGCGCTCCAGATATCCTCGGTATTGGAATTTGCTCCTATCCCCGGCCTGCAGCAGGTAGCCGCTAACGCCGGTAAGATCGACATCGGTTCGCAAATTGTCTTCGCTGAGTTTTTTGATTGGTATTACGATGTTAATGTTGCTAATCCCGAATTTTATAAACGGCAGTCTCCGGCGATGTTGGCTGAATTTTTGGGCGGCAAACTTCCTATCGGTCGTGCCCGGGGTAATTTTGGTGAGGCCGGTGAAATCCTAACTGGTCAAATCAAGGCAAATTCCAAGAGGACCCAGAAGATCACCCAGGTACTAAATAGTCCGGCAATCCGATCCAACCCGGTTAAGCAGCAACAACTGATTAGAGAATATAATGCTTTGCGGCGATCAATCGACGACTTAGCGCCCGATGCCTCTCAGGCGCAAAAAGCGGAAGCAATGGCCGCGGTGCTGGAATGGTCCTCCAAAAAAGGCATCGCCTTGGGTACCGGAGCTTCGGACAGCTTCGTCGGGGGTACGGGAGAAAAATCAACCAAACCAAAAAAGATCACCAAAAAGCCGGTCCGTTCCCTCACGTCCTTTGACCCGAACGCGATCTACGGAGAATCTGGAGCGGGTGAAGAGCAGTACATCCGCCGCGCCGGATCACTGGACTACACCGTTCTTTTCGAAAACGTCGACACCGCGGAAGCCACCGCCCAGATCGTCCAGGTTGACCTGACCCTGGACCCGGAGAAATTCGACCTGAGCCGCACCACCATCGGCGCGGTCACCTTCGGTGGCGATACTTACTTTTTGGAGCAGGACCGGAAGGAATACTTCACCGATCTCGATCTGCGGCCCGCCAAGAACCTCATCGTGCGTATTCAGGGTAAATTCGATACCCTGACGGGTGAGGGCAATTGGCAATTCACTTCGCTGGATCCGGTTACGATGGACCTGCCGCAAGGCTTCGACGAGGGCTTTTTACCGCCCAACGTCAACTTCCCCGAAGGTGAAGGGTCGGTGAGTTTCACCACGTATCTCAGACCTAACCTCCAAACCGGCGACAGCATCGGTGCCCAGGCCCTGATCTATTTCGATGATAATGACCCGATCGCCACCAACGTCTGGTCCAACATCGTCGATGAAGATGCGCCCATTAGCCGCCTGGACCAGACCATTGAGACCATCAACGACAGCACCTTCGTGATCTCTTATTCCGCCACCGATGTAGGGAGCGGGGTGGAGGAATACGTACTTCGCTACCGCAAAATCGGCGATGAATGGTCGAACGCCCGCATTCCGTTGGAGATTGACGGCGATACGCAGATCAACGGTAGCCCCGACACTGGTTACGAGTTCTACGTAACCACGCAGGACCGGGTCGGAAACAACGAGAGTAAACCGCAACGGGCGGAGTTAACGGTGGTTAACGGGCTGGTCGGTATTAATGAAGTGGACGTGGACGGGCCGGGTTTATCCGTTTACCCCAACCCGGCTACCGGTGGCGAAGTGTTCGTAGCTACGCCCGTTTCGGCGCGGGCCGCGACGGTCACGGTTACGGATATGCAGGGGCGGCGGGTACTCACCCGTAAGGCTGATTTCTTTGCGGGCAACCCTTATTCCATTGCGCTTGGCCGGCCGGCCCCGGGTATTTATTTGATTCAGGTAACGACGACCGATGGTCGGGTTTGGGGGCAACGGCTATCCGTTAGTCGGTAGGTTCTGCCCTCCTCCTTTGCCTTGATTCCTTGCAATGGGGGCGCGTAACCACAATGCGTGCACCTGCGTCAGCGCCCTGACGATTATTCTTTCATCGAATTGGGCGCTGCCGCGGGTGCAATGATTTGGTGGGGCTTTCGGGCCCGGTAGTACCTTCACGACATGAAAACCGGGAAACTCTACCTCCTGCCCTCCCCCCTGGGGCCGAATGCGCTGCACACGATCCCGACCGCTACCCTGGCTACGATCCGGCCCATCCGCCACTTCGTACTGGAGACGGGTAAAGTGGGCCGGGCCTTTCTGAAGGAGGCGGGACTGCCCCTGCGGGACTGCACTTACTACGAGCTCAATAAACGCACCGAACGGGAAGACCGCCACGAGATGATCGACCAGGCGCTGGCCGGCCACGACGTTTGCCTGCTCAGCGACGCCGGCGCGCCGGGGGTGGCCGACCCGGGGGCAAAACTCGTCTTGCTCGCCCACCAACATGGCATCAAAGTCGTTCCATTGGTAGGGCCCAGCGCCATCCTGCTCAGTATTATGGCGGCGGGGATGAACGGACAAGCCTTCACCTTTCACGGCTACCTCAGCCCGAAAAGAAACCAGTTGGCGCAGGACCTGAAACGACTGGAAAAGGAAAGCCGCAAACACAAGTCCACCCAACTGTGGATCGAGGCGCCCTACCGCAACCAGGCGACGGTGGAGGTCGCGCTCAGCGCCCTCAGCCCCGATACTTTGTTTTCCGTAGCCTGCGACATTACGTTGGAAACGGAATACATCTTTACCGGCCGGGTGCGGGAGTGGGACGTGAAAGTGGGGGCGGGCCTGCACAAGCGGCCGGCGATGTTTTTGTTGTTAGCGTAGCCAGGCGCGCTTCCGGTCAGTTTCAAGTTTCATTTCTTCACAAACCGTAAAACTTGTGCTTCCCCTTTAGCACCCCGCCAAATGAGTTGGTAAGCTCCCGGGGCTAAATTTTCTGCTTCCAGAGACACCGAATCTGTTTCACCAGCACGCACTGAATAGCGGCGAACTACTCTACCGAGGCCGTCAATAACCGTTACCGTAGCCGCCCCGCCGCCGCCGGGCAACGTAACCGTAGCGCGTTGTGAGACTGGATTGGGGTAGATCGTGAGGTCACCGGTAGCTGACGTGTTGCCAACAACGGCGATCCGGGTATACACCTTCTCCCCTTCAGCGCTAATGCCGTGGAGCCGGTAATAAGTGCGCCCGGTATAGGAATTGGGGTCGATGTATTCTCCACCGGTCATTATTCTTTCCGGCAATTCCCGGACACTGATGAAGCGCGATAGATGCTCGTAGCGGCGTTCTAGGTACCACTGGTTCCCTTCGTAGGTTTGGAACGCGCTCCATGCTAATTCGACGAAAAGCGGGTCTAATCGTTTAGCGGAGAAGTCGGGCAGGGAGATCGGCAGGGCCCCATCATTGGGGCTACAGCCTGACTGGGCCTCACTCAAGTCCACTGTGAATGCGGACACGCTATCCGCCGAGACGGATACGGGCGCCACCTCATCCACCGGCGCGACGGTGAACGGCGATGGCTGCGCCGCCGGGGAAACACCGCAAACCAATACAAGGAGGAGGCCGACTAGGATATGGTAAGTTGTTCTCATGGTATTGAGTTGGTCCTGAAGTTCCACGCAAACTCGCTAAGCAGGGCCCCATTTTGCGCGAAGTAGCTTATTTGCACCTGGTCGGCCGTGAGGGAGATCACTTCTTTACTCATGCCATCGGTCGCTCCCCCCGGCTGTAAACCGACGAACCTCAGGTTCGTGAACTCATATTCCGCTACTTTATATCGCAATCCAGTATCGCCGGTGCCGATTATTGAAAGCGTAGCCTCAGGAAATGCCTGGCCTCTCGTAATTGCTTCGTAGATGTCTACCGTTGCAATATCGAGCGACTTTCCCATGAGGAAATCCTCCTGAGTAGCCACCCCCGTGGAGCTGCCGCCACCGCCGGCGGGCCTGGATTCGACGTCCACACCCCAGGAAAAACTGCTGATGCATATCTGGTCTTCGTATTGCGCATCCGTCGATCCACCAGGAATTTCGCGGATATCTAGGTAGTAGAAGTTTTGGGCAAATCCCAAAGCCGGCGTGCACAGCAGGAAAAGCGTAAAGAGTAAAAATTTCATGGCGCAAGGATTTATCAATTGTGTTTCAACACCTTAATATACGGATGCTTACACAAAATATAATATTCCTTTATTCCAAATGGGCGCCTGCCGTTACGGGTACGGGGTATTTTATTGTATTTCGAACCCGGGTATTCCTTTACCGCCCCTGATTTCGACCTCCGGCGATAGCTGAAATTGCACGTAAGTGATTGTCTTTCCGAGGCCTTTGTGTAAGCGCTCGTAGTACGTTTCCGTAGCTAGCTCCGGGATGGGTAATGGTTTCGCATAGATATCGTGGTCGTGGTACAACACATTTACGGCGGGCTGTTTAGCGAAGCTTTGTAGCGTCCAGTCATAGAGGTCCCGACTATCCGTTTTGAGGTGGAGGGTTCCCTGTTCTTTGAGGAGGTGCCGGTACTGTTTCAGGTAGCGGGCGGCGGTGAGGCGGCGGTTTTCCTTTCCCTTTTTGAGGAAGGGGTCGGGGAAGGTGATCCAGATCTCATCCACCTCTCCTTCTTCGAAAAAGGTGGCGATAATCTCTATGCGCGTCCGCAGGAAGGCGGCGTTGGTCAGCCCTTCCTCCTGAGCGATGGTGGCGCCTTTCCAGATGCGGGCGCCCTTGATGTCGACGCCGATGAAATTGCG
>JAULKR010066772.1:0-10000 GCA_032356305.1 Prasiola linearis | reverse complement strand
AGATTAATATACACTTCCTTTGATGGCATGTGCTTACCGATCGAGCTGCTGGTTGCCCAGCCGACGCTGGCCAGCGCTAATAAGCTAATTAGCTAATTAGAGACGAAAACCTGGCCTCCTAAATAAAATCAACTTTATTACTTTGACCTTCACTCACCTTCCCAGTCAGCTCTAGCTAAGCATGAGGTATGGTGACTAGGCTTACACAGCAAGAGCAATACCGTGTGTGTATGAACCATGCATTGGTACGATGGTGGATATGAAGCAGACCATTTCAACCACTTGTCGTCACAGCACAGGATATTTAAGGGACGTAAAGAGTTGCTGAGAATCAAGCTCAGAGGCCATTAATATGTGCTCTGAGCCCAGACTGATTTCAACCGAGCTATGTATGTACTTCTAGATTGGTACTGCTACAGTATGTAGTGCATGGTGCTCAAGTACCTGCTAGTAGGGCCACGTATGATCTTACCAACTTGCAATTCCCACCCTGATTAGCTTGCGACCTTTAACCCATGTTACGCTTACCACACGCAGATCGTCGTGCATTTTCTTCGCTCAGCAACAGGTGTGCGCGATTACACAGCCTGTCGTTCGACAACCAATCTAGCTAGAGCGAGAGTGTGTATTCGCAGCGAGCTTGATGCAGATGAAGCTCATTCCGTGAGGGCGGTTTGCGGCCCGTAATTAGGCTCATTGTCTGATTTTGTGGACGTTAACGCAGCCACAAAGATTAGTTGCAGTTCCAGCCGGCATTGCGCAACAGATAGAGCTCACGTGCACTTCAAGATGGAGACTGCCGAGAGGTCGCTCCTTGCCACAAGGACGTCAACTACTGCTTCACCGCCTAGATCGCCTCCGGAAAGCAAGTTTGCATGTCCCTATCCAGGTGCGAAATGGTGTGCCAGGCCATTCGTGGCAGCACTGTGCAGGCGCTAATCATGCTTACGCTTGTTACCCCCTACATGCGCCAGTACACTCTCTACGGCTTATTTTGCAGGATGCGGAAAGCAATATCCCGAGTTGTGGAGGTACGTCAGCTCATATAATTCTGTACAGTCGCCGACGATCTGTCCTGCCTTAAGCTAGTATGTGCTGTAGCAATACCTAGGACAACACGCGTCAGTACCCAAAAGCCGATTGCACCGTTTTACTTTCTGCAGGCTAAGAGCGCATTATCGTTCGCCATCTGCCCCACCGCGCGGTCAGTCGGGCCACGACGCTGAGCTTGCGCAATGCCCACGATGTAACATGGATTTGGCTCCGGGGCTGCCCCACATTGGTGCGCAAACTATGCGTTCTCAGTTGATAATAGCGAGCAAAGCAGCAAGCTCTAGCATTTAAGGTTCACGTTGACATGCAGTGCTCCAATTGGAGCACTGCATGTATAACTTTGCATGAAAATTTCGAATTTGAATATACCGTCGGCTGCATACATTAAAGACAAACGTTTTGCATTCTGCTTCATCGATACAGGGTGCAGGCTTGGATATGCCGCACCAAAGCAAGCGCGCAAGCGCAAGCGTGCTCAGGAGCAAGCCGCAAGGGTGCGTCGCACATTTTAGATTGCTACTTATAGCTGCAGGCTACTAGAGCCGACATGCTCAGCACATAGAACAAAAGGGGGCGTGCTCAGAGCCCAAGACTAAATTGTCCCATCATGTCGCTCAGCTATACCTGCATTGGTCGAAATCACTGGTCGCATGCTGAATTCAGCACAATGGTGGATTGCATGCTGTTATCGTGCAGGAACGCCTTCTTCGCAATCAATCACAGCAGGCCCATGCCAATCCAAATGGAAGGTTTGCTCATCCCAGTGGGTGAGGCTATGCTTGTGCTCCAAATGCTGGATGTTGACATTGTCTATTCTATTAATTTGCACGCAAAGAATGGTCCCATCCGCCCTGACCTAGATGTTGAAAGTTTTATTGTAATTAGGTCATTCTGAGGGCTCACGTCAGGAGCAAGATTGTATCAGATATTCGTGCTACGGTCTGAGGAGAGTAATAACGCTCAATGCTCTCAGTCTCCAATGTTCATATAAACTCATCTAACAGTCGCATGTGTGCTGCGCAGCTTGCCGCCGGAGCTGGCTCAGAGTATCAATATTGAAGGCAACCCTGTCGCAGTCCTCGGACACAATGTGCAGCGTGTCCTTGCTAGCTGTCTGGCCGATCGCGGACTTGTGCCGCCCCCACTGCTGCAATCAAATCAGGGCTCCAGTAGCATTGCATCGTCGCTTCCCCCACAAGTGGAGAGCTTGGTTCATACTTTTGTACAACAATTTTCTCAGCTTGTGGTGAGCAGTGGCCCTCCACACACACCTGTAACACACAAAGCCGTAACCGCGTTACAGGATGCCCTGCAGCATCAGTTCCAGAGTGGCCATTCGCATGTTTTGTTGCACATAGATTGTGCAATATAATCCGGCATACCTTAGCAATGCCCTTGAATCGCATATGGGAAGACAATCATATGCACGGCTTGCGAATCATTATATGTTAAGGTAGTAGCTGAGGAAGCACTACAAGCTGTGAATGTTCAGGATTATCACTTGTGTCCCAGGCAGCTTCCGCTGGAGTAAAATTATGGGGCTGCAGATTTTCAAATATCGGTGTGCATGATATAGCAGGTTGCTACATAGCGTATTCAGCAAGCTGCATGCCGAGTTATCTAGGAGCTTCATGCCTTCACTTTGTATACATGTAGCAGCACTTTGCTTTGGAGAAACATCGATGCCACATTATCTCATCTGGAGGTCTTTTGTCGATCGCGGCCATTCGTATACCCTTCGTCGCACCTGCTGCTTGCCTGTGTCTTGTGCAGTACATTGCTGTGCAGAGGAGGTGAAGGTGCATCGTTGACTCGAGGCTGTATGCTCGACTGTCTGCTGCATTCAGTCGACGAGGGTCGCTCTCTGTGCCGCAGGCTCGGGATAGTACCACTAGCACAGCTGGCGACTCCTCCCACCAGGGCACAGAGCTAGCATGGTCAAATCACAACCATCACTTCGTGGAGCCGAGGGCGACACGTGATGACGTCCTACCGGGCATTGACTCGGGCGCTCTCAAGCCGCCGGGCAACCACGGGATGGCCGGAGGGCCGTCCAGCTACACCGACATGTTCACCCACCCAAGCGGACCTACGATAGAGCCCCCGACTGTGCGAGGCGGGCACGGAAGCGCCTCGCACGACGGCGGCCGTGTCTACAGCCATGCAAGCGAGCAGTACCACTGCGGCAGCAGCGAGTGGGGCGGAGGCAGCGACTTGGGTGCCAACAACTTCGGCATCGGCCTGAACGGCCAGTGGATCGCCAGCGACACAGGCGGCGGCGGTTCCGAGTACGGTGTGACCGCTTCAGAGTACAGCGCCAACGGTGGCTTCCCAGTGGGGGGATTGGGTGGAGGGGGACGCGGGGGTGGCGAGATGGACGACTCCCTGATGGCGCTGGTGGCTAAGGTTCCTGAGGCTAGGGGCCAAAACCACCCTGGTTGTCGGGTAAGTCTTCCGATTTCGCGAGTGATTGGCAGTAGTTGACCCATTGGATGTGTACATGTCAGACATAAGATTTTGCGCAAATTTTGATACCTCTGTAGCAATGGCTTCCAATCGTGCTAGGCATGTGCCAACGTGACACCTTGCGATGCGATCAGACCCTTACTTGCATTTCAGCTGCTATTTCGGTCAGCATTTTGCTCACAGCATGTTTTGACTTGGATCTCATGTCCGACAGATTTATATGGCGATGCCTGTCAACGGTAAGGTGCATAAGTAGTGGGGGGGTGTGACTCCTGACACTCGAGGGGTATCACCAGTTGACCCTTCAGCCATCCACTCTGTGAAGGATGTCCTGATCGATGCCGAACAGCCCCAGCATCAGCGAAGCGTAACTTCGGTGTCTTGACTGTGTCTCCCGGAGCACAATCTGACTTAGAATTCAGAGAAGCAGCCGTGTCAGATTTCGAAGCTGTGGTACGTCTGGTTTGTCTTGCGTTGCCACTGTGACTTCATAAGTGATCCGATTGCTCCGACTGCTCGAAGGCTGCCAGCGATGCGGGGGTGGGCGCCTGGGGTATGGGTGCCAGCTGGCAGCAGCGAAGGCAGGGCCTCATGAACATTGGTGGTGGTGGCAATGGGCTTGGAGAGCCCGTCCGTGCAGCCAGCGAGGCAGGAGTGCCGATGAACCAGCCACAGACAGGCAGCTGGCAGCGCAGCCAGAAGCCGCCCGGTGTCAGCCGCATGTCTTTGTCATCCATGCATGCCAATGACATCATCCCACGTGGCCTCCGCAGGTAGGTCCTGCCGCCCTGAGGTGCCCCTCTCCAGCAGCAGTACACACTGCAGTACGGTATGCCCATCGACCACGAGAGTGAAGAAGCGATTTCAACAACACAACGTCAATTCAATGGTCAATTCAATATATGGTGTTGAACAATGCTCAGGTTGAGGTAGTAGCGGTGCAGCCTGCAAGCATTGCGTCAAGGAAGACACGGCCAAAAACAAGTAAAAGGCCATCGCTGACGATTGCACTTAGGTGTCAAAACGAGATTGCGGTTGCTTGAGTCATGGCACAGCAGCTTGTCCTTATAAGAAGCCTCACAGTCCTACAGTGCTACATCCGTGACAGAAAGGGGTGGGCGATACGGGACAGAAAGAACGAGGGGGGGGAGGAAGATGGTTTTAATTGTGTGACTGCTGAAGAGCATGTTATGGAGAAAACGCTTACCATGTTACCACTCCTCACTTCTCGTCATCGTTGATCACTATGACTGTAGTAACAACATACATCCATCTCGTCGGAAGGTGTCGGCTCTGACGTAATCCATGCTTGTTACTGGAATCTGTATCCCCTGATGCTGCTCCTTCACAGGTCAATAGAGGATAGGAACACCCTTGAGTGCTCGATGTCATTCAGCCATGCATCAGTACATTGTGAAACGTGTGCTGATCGAACGACTCTATAAGCGTGCCTTGACTCCTGTTAGCACTGAGACCAAGCAAGAGACACTTCTGACAGGCACTGACTGAGCTGCTCTGTCTGGTGTGCACAGGCTGAGCAGCGTGCACCAGAACAAACCAAGACCTTCAGGTGATTGGTCATCTGGGCTGGACACCTGGGAAGAGCAGCGCAACGACCTGTCAGACAGGCTGTCAGACAGGCTACACATGATGCACAGAGACCAGATCCCTATGGACAGCGATGAGCAGCCAGGGCGACCTTTCGAAGACAAGGCACTCAGGGATAGCCTGTCAGTCCAAGGTGACAGCTGGCGACACCGACACGACATCCGGCGCTTCTCAGAGCCACAGACGTCCTCCATTGGCGACGATTCGGCGCATCAGGGCCCCGACGAGGCGCATGCAAAGGCTCTGAAGCGAGCCTCCCGCACGCCAGACCCCGCCGACTTCACTGACGCCTCTGTGCACAACGGTCATCACGTCATAAACCGTACGGAAGCGCCGATGCACGCCGGCGAAGGCCCGCCCGGCACAGCCCGACGTCACCTGCGGTGGTCACCGAATGCAGGGGGTCCTGAGCGGGGGCAGCAGCCCAGCGGTCATGGCTATTGGCACAGACACCCCGCGCCGCAGCCGCCAATCCCTGACCATGCAGCCCTGTCGTCCGCGGCAGCACTGATGTCGGGAACTCAGCAGCAGCCACCACCGAGAACCACATCAGCTAATGCGTCGCCCGAAGCAGCAGAGGGCCCACAGGGCCACGGTTGCAACCCCGTGCCGTCTTGGTTAGCACCCCTCCAGGCAAGTGGCTGCGGTATCTGTGGAGGCGTCAAAGGCACTACACACGACCATGTCGACAGCAGCTGCAGCTGTCCAATGCCTGAGGTGCGCCCTGCTGTCCTCCAATGGTCGTCAAAACAGAAGCCCTGCTACAATCGTCTACCTTCGTGATGGGGAAGTTGCGAGCTGGCAGGTGATATCGAGCGATGCCTACTTCCGAGACAGACGAATGGGCATATGTGCTGCTGCTTGTACAGAATGCTGACCGGCTCTTCTTCCACTGACACTGACAGCAAAAGGCGCAGTAGAGATTGTCGGCTGTCTATGTTGTTGAGTGCACATGCTCGGTGCTGCAGTGACCTCAGGCTTTGATACACCTTGACGACTGGTCCTTTGCTTGTGCAGATGCTCACTCCAGCAGCGAATCCTCGTTTGGTCCCTGTCAGTGGAGCACCTGTGCGTATTGCATCCATGCCCCAGTTATCCCCTCGAGCTCGGCCGCCAGCAAACTCCCCACAATACTTTTCAGCTGGCCCTCCAAACCGCGGCGGGAATGGTACCAGGGAGTCTGACGCCGCTTATCCTTGTCCGACACTGGGTGCCAGAAACGAAGACTTCCATGAGTCTTTCATGACCCACAAAGAAGGTGCTGCCGTACGACCTGCTGCAGCTGCTGCGTCGCCCAAAGCGCTGTTCTCCTCGCCAAACCCAGCCACCGGCGATGGGTGGCCCGCGCCTCGCTTCGGCTCCCGTCACGCCTCTGCGACTGCGGCAAGTTGCCACCAGGTATGTAGCTCGCACCGCGCCGCCCTGTACAGAAGCGCTGCTACTTGGCAGCATTTAAAAGGCCCTCTACCTTCATCGACGCGTGCTTTCAGTCCTGTCTTCCACATCATCACACAAACAGAGCTTTTCGCTCCACAGCAACAGGCTTTAGGTTTTTTCACTTTTGGTTTTCTTTTTTAAAGTTGTTTTTTACGACTCAGCTTGAGGGGTCGAGCACACAACACTGTGTCAGATGTCCAGCAACAGCCGCGTCAGCTACTGTTGTTGCTCATCTTGGAACGTTGCAACGCAGGGCTCCACATACCCCATGTTCGAGGAGGACATGCAGGCTTCTGCAGCCGAAGATTTTCCGTTCAGCCGAAACTCCGACCACTTTGAGATGGGGCCTCCTCAGCCTCTTACTCAGCCTCTGACATCGCTCGGCAGTCTGCCCTCAAACGGCAACAACCTGTTACAGGAGTGCGACCAAGTACGCTCCTCCCTTCATCCACCTTCGCTCTCATTTCCCCTCCTCTTTTACCCCTTCCCTTCCTTTTCCTCCTTCCCTTGTTCCCTCTCCGTTCCCTTCCTCTCCCTCCCTCCCTTCCTCCACTTCTCCCTGCCGTGACACTTTTCCCGGCCGTGACGACAATCACAAGTGCTATCGCAGCCATCTCCTTCCACATGGTTTGGTCTGCAGCACTTGTGCCCGAACCTATTGAATTGTGTCGCCGACGTTATAGACAGCGTGCTCGATGACCTTCGTTGCAGAGCTGGATACAGCGAGCGGTCGAACGGATCAAGCCATCGTCCCCTCCTGCAGCCAACGACACCCAGCACACCACCGGTGATGCAACCTTATGCTGACGTAGCTCATGCTGACGTAGCCGTCGAAAAGAAGCCAACAATCCGTCATATTTAGTCTCCAGCACAGCGCTCGCCAAAGAATCCATTGGTGTGTTGATTACACGGTCCTCCGGGCCTCTGACTCCTTTCGTGATACCCTTGCCACAATACCGTACTACGCACTGTCCGACTTGCCCGGCAGCCAACTGGGCTGCCCCAAATTGCATCAGGAAAATTTGCAAGAGCCAGTCCAACAGCTGAGCCCACCACAGCTGGCAATCAGTTCAGCACTGCTTAATCGGCGGGTGCTGGCGCTACCGAGGCTGTCCCACTGTCGGTCACACAAGTATCTAGAGGTGGCTACTGTTATACATTATCAAAGGATGCTGCTGTCTCCTTTGAAAAGTCGTGAACTGCTCCTGCTGAACGTCGAGCTTGGCAAATTGAGAGAGGGCTCGTCACTGCAGTCTTATGATACTGCCCTACGATACTGCCTTACTGCCATATCCGCTTTGTTTTAAATCATCGCTTCTCCGAAGTATCGCTTAATGAGGTAGATTTTGAGATGCACATGGCTGCTTTTCAATTACGAGGCCACTTCACTGGTCAGCATTGAACGTTCACTCACCGCAAAGTGAAGATACAAGCACTCTGGTCATTTGACCTTGGCAGACACTTTACGGAGATTGTCCGTTTTGAGACTTTGTCACTGCTCATCATGACTTGATCAAATAATTCACTGTAGGAGTGTTGTTGGAAGTTGATGTCCACGAGCTCCAAGATGATTGCAAGGACACTATTTGCTTTATGTCTTAGACGTACAGCAACACAATTATCGAGACTAGCAATAAAGTCATCCATACAAAATGCACGGTATAATAGTGAACATAAGTTGTGTTAAGTTGAGAAAGTCATTATTTTACGCCTAATAAATAATTAAATGTGAATCCTAAATGTACCTTAATGTATGCATGTACAATGAACCTGTTCGATAGTTCTTGTTAGTTGCTGAAACCAAAATCCGTAATCGATCCAGGTGCACAATTTTAAACAAGTCACCATTGACCTTTGATTCGTATTTTTTTGGCGGTTACCCACATTTGGTGTTGGGCCGAACATATATCGGTCCTTGCAGCTTTTCTCCCTACTAGAAGTTAGTGACAGGGTAAACATCTATATCCGACTTTTACGCAAGACAATGTTCATGGCATTAATGAAAATCTTCGAGTTATAAATTAAGCAGGAACCACCAATGCAAAATAAAACTTCCTGAAGGATCAAGTAGATTAACACGGTAATGTACTGCCTGTCAAATCGAATTTCTCGTACATTGTGAATATATCTTTTCACACCGAAATACACCTTAGTTGCCGGTGAAATGAAAGTATGCAATCAGAAAGCATCTGGGCAAAATAGATCAAATAAACAATTCACCTCGACTGAATCTCATCTGACAAATCAAACTTCGTGCGTAAACAAATGAAGCAGATAGAAAAGCCCTCAAAGACCGTGTGCAGCTGATGAGTGATACCGAATAGAGGGCGTGTCATATTTCTGGATGGCGGCCATTACTGTGCTTTTACGCATCCTACTAGCATGTGAGCCCTGACTAGCATCTGAAAGGTCACGTTCCATGACAAGCTATAGATATATTCTTCCAAACCATAGCAGCATGCCTACATGAAGATTGCATCAGCAATGTGAATTTGTTTGGCGAAAAACCCCATCTTGGATTGGGGGCGTATGCTCTTGCAATTGCCGTGCACGTGGTCATGCCCTGAAACATACTTCAAGCTGGCGGCTGTGTGTACAGCATGAGGCCAACAGGGCAGAAATTGTATTGAAGCCTGCTGAGATGCTTAGTCGGCCATTGTATGAACGATTGGTTCAAGCGTGAGTGCCTTTCGTTTAAGCGATCCCACGTACAAGACCTGGCGCTGCTGCTGATTGTGACGCGCTAACTGGAATGTCTCAAGGACATGCTGGCGATATTTGAGACCCCACTCCCGCCTCAGCCTTAAAGTCTCGTCACTCTTCAACCTCGCCTGCACTCACCAAAACTGCTGAAGCCAAAACAGGGTGTAGTGTAAGACGGATCCAACGTGAAAAGAATTTGCTACCTACTCTGTTACCTGCTATACTCCAGAATTTACGATTACCAACTTAAAAATCAATGGTCGACACTAGTCGGTGGTAAAAAACTAGAGAGCAACCTGCTCATCAAAAATTTTGCAAGAATCGGATGCAGAATCATGAAGATACTTATACAATGGACGTGAGACGATAGCTCAGTGCATAAATTAGAAACTATGGCAAGTTGCTGATTGAACACGTTTGCGATACCTTGAGGTCCGCTTCGTCCAGCTTCATCGGGTTCCGCATCTTGGCAACCTTGAGGCTGGGCAGCATCGCCATAACCTCGAGCTGAGCATACGCCATCATTTGAGCATCACAGGCAGCCTGCACAAAAGGTCCTTAAGTAAGAAGGCTGCTATTTGACGCCCTCACCAATCATGAATGAAGATTGCCCTCAGTAAACCCGAACTTCACAAAATTATATAGTATTGTCATATTGGACTCACACAACGTGAAAGGTGTGTGTATGTGTGTGTGTGTGTGTGTGTGTGTGTGTGTGTGTGTGTGTGTGTGT
>JAULKR010066661.1:0-11250 GCA_032356305.1 Prasiola linearis | reverse complement strand
TCTGTTGCTTTGCCATCGAACACCTCTGGGAGCAGTATCGCTCCGGGTTGGGTGTCCATCAAACCGGGGGAGGTCCACTGTCCGTCACCTGAAGATGAGGAGTAGGGGCCTTGGCGTCTAGACAGGCCACGGCGGGAACGCCTTCTTGCCATCGTATATTGCCAGGAAACTGTCCGTATCAAGATAGGACTTGACCAGTTCCATAACTTAAACTATTCCTGTGTTCTGCTTGTTATTGAGGCCGAGGATAAACTGTGAGCGAACCGGAAACCCGAAGTCGTTGAACATGCACTTCTTGCTCAGTTCCCCAGCGGCGCTTGCATCCGTGATGTGAAACTCCGTGGGGAAGGTGTCCGAGTGCTCCTTGCGCATCTTCTTGACTATTAATTGAAGCTCATCCGCATCCATCAAGGTGCAAACGAAAACGTCGAATGCCATCACGCGAAAACTCCCTTGCGGATGGAAATGTGCCGTTGCAACGGCACGTTCCCGGTACCCGAGCATGCTACGCGGCAGGTCGGCCGCGGTGACAGCGAAAGGATCGCCTCGGTCCGATGGGAAGCGGAACAGGTGATGCTCAGGTGGTGCAAATAAATCTTGAAAGAGAGGCATTTCACGACGAAGGAGACTACACCATTTCGACAAGAAAATAACAACGACGTGACCCTTTGATATTTCAACTGACCTTGGCTCAGTCGCAAATCACCACTACGTTCGTATTTCCTCGTGCTGCGCGCGCAAACAGTCCAGCCATGGCGCGGGTCTCAGTATCGGCCTGCGCAGGGTTCGTCTCCTTGTCCATTTCAAAGAGCAGGCAAGCTAGTCGCTTACTCGTATCGGGCGCTATCAAGGAATCACTGAAGAACCCAAGCCCAGCCTTGTCAGCCGATTCGCTCATGCCTGGTTCCAGTATTCTCCGGAACCCGGCCATGCTGATGGAGAAATCCGGTTTCCTGGAAGGCGAGTCCTCGAAAGCACCGTCTTGCCTTCGTATTTTCTCATCAGTCTGTAGAGCCCAAAAGTCCAACATTGCTCAGCCCAGAGGATGGAAGGTGTGAACGGCGCCAACTTAGCCGAAGGCTTCGCTCCAGCATGCTGGAAACTTCCAGCGCTGCGAAGGCAAGTGTGCATCAATTAAATCGCAGCTTCGTCGAGATAACTTCGTAAGAATTCCGTGTGCATTCCATGGAGATCACTCGGCACTTCCACCAGCACGTAGAACGGCACCGCCTTTCTTTTCCATTCCACGTCTTTTTCTACGGGCCTCGACCACTCTCTCCCGACGTCGCCAAGAAGGTCAAGCAAGCCGGTCACTTCGGCTTCAGACTCAAGCGATAGAAACCGTCCGGAATTTCGCATGACTATCAAGTACCCGTTCCTGGGAAGCCAAGCCAGATCGGTCAGGCAATCGTAAAGAGAATTGAAGTTTCCGGAAAAATAATCCGGAAAATCAAGAGCCTTGCTGAACGCATTCAGAACATCGGGCACCGAGTCCGACGCGTCATCGCGAATATCGACCCTGAGAAAGTCGTCAGTGCAGTTCGGAGTATCATCGACGCTTTCACAGAACAGCACCCACGGCCCCATGTCGGAGGCTTCGCAAAATATCATGGGTCTACCCATCGACAGAAACGAGGATTGAGCAGTAGATCTCTTGCAAAAGCCCTTTTCTCGCCGCCTGACATGCCAGAAATCAGCGACTTGAATACCTTCTGCAAGATGTCTGCTGTCGGATTCTTAGTAATGCACGACTGCACGAACGCATATGCATTCTTTATTCTCGGTCAAAATTCGATCGAGGGCTTCAAGCCATCTGGCCTCGGCGTCCGCATTTTTGGATTGATCTTCTTCAACTAGCCGCCAACCAAAATCCGCCACGTCCAGCCACGCTCCATCGATCTTGATAACGCCAGAGATTTCTCGGCTGTATCTTGAAAGGCTGTTCGCAATCATTGAGTTTGATATATATAAAGCAGGATCTGTGACGTATCTGGTGGCGACATACTCATCCCGGAACGGAGTTTTAGAAGGAAAGAGCCAATAGTCCCAATGATGGTTGTGAATCGAGTCGATATTCTCTTCGTCTAGCCGATGTCTCATCATGACTTCGTTGAAGCGCCTCTCGATGCTCTCTCCGTTGTCTTGAAGAAGAACGATAATTTCACTTTTCATGCTCCAAGAGGTCTTGCTAAGCCGGACATTGGTTAGATCACGGGGCAGGGGTAGCTCTTCTCGCGGGGATGCGCTTGCGTACTGGCAGTGGCTCTCCTCGAAGAAGCTTCGAACGATCTTCACGGCACCGCGCAGCCATTCCATGTGATCGTGCACCATGCGCTTGAGCCCGCTGACCACTCGGAAGCCGCGCTTGCCCATCGTGTGGTTCTTCAGGTGATTCCACACCAGCTCGTCCGGGTTCAGGTGCGGCGAGTACGAGGGCAGAAGGTGCAGTTCCAGGCGCTCGCGATTCTCCTCCACGAACTGCCTGACCGCCTTCGCCTGATGGGCCGGATGCCCGTCCACGATCAGGTACACCGGCCTCTTTCGTCCCTTGATCATGCGCTGCAGGAACGCGATGAACTTCTCGGCCGTCATGGTGCCCTCGATCTCGCTCCAGCGCAGCTCCTCCTCGGGGCTGATCGCCGAGATCAGGTTGATCGAGAAGCGTTCTCCGGTGGCCCCCACCACCGGAGTCCTGCCTCGTTCCGCCCAGGTCGTGCCCGAATGGTAATCCGAGCGCAAGGAGGCCTCGTCGGCGAAATGGATCGTCGCGCCACTCTTCTTCGCCCGTGCCCGCAGCCTGGGGTACTCCTCCTCGCTCCACTGCCGGCCCCACTCCGGGTCGCACTCGAAGGCGCGACGCACGGGTCGTTGCGGGGTGAGTCCCATGCGGTGACGCATCATGTCCCCGACCGCCTTGTCCGAGATCCTCACCCCGAACAGCTGCTCGATGACATCGGCCACCATCGCCCGGGTCCACGGCATCGAGCTGAAGCCCCACACGTCGGGTTCGAACTCCAGGATCATCGTGTGCACGATCTCGACCTGCCGGTCGCCCGGGGATCGGTTTCGCGTGCAATGCCTCGACGCCGTGCCTTCGCGCCTTGCTGATCCAGCGCCCGACCATGGCACGGTCGAAGCCGAGCGTGCGGGCGACGTTGGTGATGCTCTCGCCGGCCTCGACGCGCTCGAAGGCGCGCAACCGCGGTTCTTCCAGGGCGGCGTGGCTCAAGGTACGCCCATCGCCCATCGCCCATCGCCCATCGCCCATCGCCCATCGCGGGCGCCGGTGCTGTTGGTCAGTTTCTCGGTCATGAAACCAGGGTAGAGTTATGAGATCTAACTTCAAGCCGGCTTGGTAGTTATTCAGTAGAAGAAGCGAGTATCCGTGTCAATTGAGCCGCAGCCTCTACAACAAGGCTCCACTCCGGCGTATTCATGTATGCCTCGTCTGCCAAATGGCAACCGTGAGCAGCTAAAACCAGATCAATCGTGCAGCATAGGCAGAGAACAGACTTCGCCTCAAGTTCGTTTTTCAAGAAAACGCCAACCGCAGACTCAGGAGACGTGCTGAGAGCAGTATCGTCAAAAAAAAAGCTTACAGCCATCGAAAAATTATCGCGATTCTCTTCAGCCTGCATCCTCGCATCCGTCCAGTGTTTCTTTTGGTAGGGAACGTCGCTCAGCGAGTTGGCGAAAGCAATGAGATCGCGACGCATTTCAGGATACTTCATGGTGCGTTCCAATTTCTCCACGTCATGTACTCGCTAAGTGGTACATGAGCCTCTACAGCGTTTTCCTTGATTGTACCTGCGATGGGCGTACCGTTCCGACCGATCACCTTGCCGTCACTGCGTATGACAACATGATCAACCTGTTGTGCAGGTTGGCTGTTGGCAGGATTCCCTTGGTCCACTCTGACGCCATTTCCTTGATTTTCGGGGTCCTGGAATCGAATGCCGATTCCTTTCTTGTTCGGTTTCTGAGTCCAGCCCTCCGGCAGCCGACCAGCAAGCGTGGAAGAAAGACGGTTTCCAAAGGCCATCGATCGAGACCGATCGGCAGCTTGTCCGTCCAGATTCGAGCTGTCGACCTTTGGCCCATCCACCCCGTCCGCACTTGGCGCCTGACCCTCGACGCTCGGGTCGTAGAAACGCCCGTCGTGCCCTTCGTAGAGGGTGTTCCCGTCGTCGTCCCTGAACAGCCGTTGACCGTACGCCGTTCTGTCACCCGTCGGCGTGTACCCCTCAGGCAAATCGTCGAAACACCGGTTGTGCACCCACACCGCGTCGGCATCCCGGTCGCCCGCCACGAAGTAGGTCGAGTGCTCCGCAACCGTCAGGTTGTAGGCATCCAACGGCGTGGTCTCGATCTGAACAGACTCCACCGTCTGCCACTCGTCACGATCGCTCAGCAGCTCATCGCCCGGCTCCAGGTGCTGCGCATCCACCCACGCGCCACCGGCTATGTCGCCCTGGTACACATGCCCTTCGGACGCCATCGCCGTGGCGCCGCCGGCGGCGATCAGTGCTCCGGCGGCGATACGGGCAAAGTACGGGTGGATCCGGTTCGAGGTGATCGTCTGACGCGTACCGCTGGAGGCGCGCGTGGTCACCTTGACCGTCTCCTCGTACCGGTTGTGGTACTGCGCCAGTACCGGGCGCCAGCCGCTTTCGCCCGTCTTCTCGTCGCGCGCCCACACCTGGTCCCGGCCCGCTTCGATCTCGCTGATCGCCCGGTACCCGTCACGCGTGCTGACCAACGTATCGCCGGCGAACGAGCACAGTCCCGCGACGGTGTTCCGATCGCCGAAGAAGCGCCTGAGCTTGCGCCATGCCGCCCATGCCCCACCCCGGGCCAGCTCCTCCGCGCTGTCCAGCGCTCGCCCGAGCTTGCCCAGGGCGCCGAGCAACACGCTCTCGGCCAGACCTTCGCCCAAGGCGACGACCGAGTCGCCCAGCGTGGCTGCCAACCGGTCGAATGCGGCGTCGTCGCACAGATCGGTATCGGCCAGCTCGAACCCGGTCACGACCAGGTCGACGATGAACTTCCCGGCCTCGTAGCCCGCCAGCATCCAGGCACCGGCAATCAGCACCGCATCCGCCGCCGCACCGACCCCCAGCGCATGCGCTCCCGCGAGCGCGACCACCACGCCGGTGACGATGCCGATGTTCTGCACCAGCCCCTCGAGGAACCGGATCGCCACGTCCTGCCCGGACCGGGACTCGAGGTTGTCGATGGTGGCGCTCAGGAGCTTGACCAGCTTGTCGCTGTAGGCCTGTTCGTCCTCGGCGGTGGGCTTGGCCGGCGTGTCGCCCTGCAGGTTCGGCTCCGGATTCGCCCCCTCTCCCAGTGCTGCCACCAGCCCGAGCGGATCGCTCATCCCCAGCGGGTCGTTGTCCGCGTACCGGTAGGTGTTCAGCCCGCCCTGCAGACCGATCGGGTCGCTGGTGAGGTAGCGCCCCGTCGCCGGATCGTAGTCGCGGTAGTAGTTGTAGTGCGTGCCCGTTTCCGCATCCGCGTACTGGCCCGGCAACCGGTAGGGCAGCTCGATCCGCTCGGTGGTGATGTTCGCCCGGCCGAACGGATCGTGGTCCGCCGCCCACACCGTCTCGCCGGCCTCGTCGGTGGCGATCCGCGGCGTGCCCAGCGCGTCGGTGTGCACCGCGTACACGCTCCGCCCGATCAGATAGGCCACGGGTCGTTCGTCGACGAACACGCCGTGACGCATCGTGCCGGACGCACCTTTCGCACCGTCCGCGTCGAGCTCGATCTCGGCCGTCAGCTGGTGGCCGTCGTACAGGTAGTAGGTGATGCGCGTGCGGTCGCCGCGGTCCCCGCGATGAACCACCTTGCGGATCCGTTCGCCGAACCCGTTGTAGGCGTACTCGGCCAGCAGTTCCCCGTTCTCGTGCACGCTGATCGGGCGACGCTCGGCGTCGTAGGCGTAGGTGAGTCCCGCGCGCGCCGCCAGCGGAGCGCCGGCGCGGTTGTAGCGGTAGTCGTCGGATCGGGACTGCACCGTGCGGGTACCGCTGGCGCCGTCCGCCCCGTCGACGCCACCGACCAGCGTGTCGGTGCCCAGCAGCCGGTTGCCCTCACCTTCCTGCGGGTAGCGATACGTGCGCGCCTCGATACCGCCATCCGTGCGCTCGATGGCGCTGGCCGTGCGGTTGCCGGCCACGTCGTAATCGAACCGGTACACCCCCGTGGCGGTGCTCGCACCGATCAGCCCCGAACGCCCCCAGTCGTAGCGGTTCGCCCGACCGTTCGCATCGATGCCGACGATCCGGCCCGCCTCGTCGTACCGATACTCCAGGTGCAACGTCTCGTCGATCGCGATCGAGCCGATGCTGCCGTCCACGCCGTGCTCGCGACGCGTGATCAGCCCGTTGTGCGAGACGTGGCCTGTCACCCCGTTGCTGTCATCGGTGTCGATCTCGCCCACCAGCGTCTCCTGGGACAGCCCGAACAGCGACTCGCGCGTGATCGCCCGCAACGTGCCGCGCAGCGGGCCCGCCTCGTCGTGGTAGTGATGGCGTAGCGTCTGCCCGTCCGGCAGCCCCTTGGTCGCGAGCCGCCCCTGCGCGTCGTGGCGATAGGTGGTGGTGAAGCTCGACCCGTCGATGACCCGCTCGTGCTCGATCAGCCGGTGCTCGGCATCGAACCCGAAGCGCTCGGTGGTGGCGGGGGAGGCGCTCTCCACCAGCTTGCCGTTGCCCGGGTCGTAGGCGTAGCGGTGGGTGCTGTCCGGGCTTGCCTTGCCGATCAGGCGGTTGGCCGCATCCCAGGCATAGCTCGTCGTCACCCCGTTCGCGTCGCGTCGCGCGACACGGTTGCCGGCCGCGTCGTAGCGGTAGGCCGTGGTCCCGGTGTCCGCGGAAACGTGCACCACCACGCGACCGAAGTCGTCCTTCAGGTACCGCGTTCGGTTGCCGCGCGCATCGGTCAGGCCGATCTCCTGACCGGCCGCATCGAACGCGAACGCGGTGACGGTACCGTCCGGCTCGCTGAGCTTCGCCAGCCGGCCAAGCTCATCACGTTCGATCTCCACCCGCTCGCCGCTCGCCGCATCGCTCACGCTCGACAGTCGCCCCTGCTCGTCGTAGCCGCTGTGGCGGATCAGCTGCACCGGGCTGCCGCCGCCAGGGTCTGCCTGCTCGGTGGTGGTCGATGCGACCCGGCCCAGCGCATCGAACAGCGTGGCCACCGAGCGGATCATGGCGCCGTCGGCACCCAGCTCGACCTGGCCGACGGCGCGCCCTTCCTCGTCGGTGTCGAAGGCGGTGCGTCGCCCGGCGGCATCGATGAGCCCGGCAAGCTCCCCGCCTGGCCCGTAGACGAGTCGGGTGCGCTGACCGTCGGGTCCGGTGAAGCCTGTCAGCCGCGCCTCGGCGTCGTAGTCGAAGCTGGTCACGCGCCCGCGCTGCTCGATGCGCGAGGGCCGGGTGTTGATGCCGTAGGCGATGTCCACCGGGCTCTGCGTGCCGACACGGAAGCGGGTTACCCGGCCCAGCGCGTCGAACGCGTCCATGCGTAGCGCCGGGCTTAGCGGGGTCCGCACGCTGACGATGCGGTTCAGCTCATCGCGCTCGAAGCGCACGATGTCGGCAACGTCATCGCGCGGACCGTCGACGCTGACCAGCACGCCGTCATCGTAGCTGTAGCGCACGATGCGCTCGACCGGCTCGTAGCCGTCCGCGACGGGGGTGGCATCCGCGTCGGCCGTATCGGCCACGTCGGCTGCGCCGAGCGGTGACCAACCACGCTCGGTCACCGTTATGACCCGCCCTCGCTCATCGCGCTCGAACGTGGTGATCCGCTCACCGTCCGGGTTCACGCTCGGGCGCCGAATGCGCAGCGGTTCCAGATCGGTGTCGGTAGCGTACTCGCGCTGCTCGATCGGCGTGCTCTTGCCGTTCGGGCTCGTGCGGCGGATCCCGGCGAGCCGTCCGAACTCGTCGTGGGCGTACTGCGTGGTGTGGTCCCCGATCGCGGTGCCCTTGCCGGTGACCGTCGCCTCGATCAGACGACCGGTCGCGTCGTAACTCCAGCGCACGCCCGTCGGAGGGCAGCTCGCGCACCCCGGTCCGGTCGAGACCAGGAGCCGCGGTGCGCTGCCCACCGGTTGCTTCCAGGTGTACAGGCTCGGCTTTCCCAGGCTGTTCGTCACCGTGGTGCCGACCGTCCGCCCCGCCTCGATCGCGGAAGCCTTCGGGTACGCAAGCGTCACCCGCTCCACCCCGCCGGCGTGCTCCGAGCTGATCGCCCGCCCCTGCCCGTCATAGGTCCAGCTCGCGAAGCGCACCCCGGTCCGGTCGGTGAGTCCTGTCAGGTGGCTCGGGTAGGTCGCATCCTCGTAGTGGTACTGCCGATGCGTGCCGTCCGGGTAGGCGGTCCGGGTCAGGTTGCTGCGCTGGTCGTACCCGTACCCGATCACCTCGCCGTCGGGCAGGGTGAGGCTGGCCAGCTGTCCCGAGGCGGGTCCGAACGCCTGCGCCCGGTAGCCACCGAGCGCCCGGTCCGCACCGGGCACACCGGGCCAGTAGGCCAGGCGCAGCACCCGGCCGGTCTCGTCGGTCACCGAGGCGAGCCGCTGCTGCTGGTAGTACAGGCTCAGATGACGCTGATCCGGCCAGTCGATCTCGGTCAGGTAGCTGCCGTTGAACAGAAGATGCCGCCCGTCGGGCAGCTCCCAGCGGTGCGCGTTGTCGGCGGTGGTGACGAGCGTGCCCTCGAACGCGGACGCCGTACGGAAGATCGTCCGACCCTTGTCATCGGTACCGGCGGGGGCGAAGTGCAACCGTCGCCCGTCGCTCTGCAGCAGCTCGCGCGCCCCCTCGGGGGTGGCGAACAGGCTCACCGCGTAGGTGTGCGACCAGCCCTGGCCGATACCGGAGCGCCAAGCCTCGTTGGCGCTGTTGTAGAAGCGGCGGAAGGCGAGGGCGGCACCCGGCAGGGCGAAGTCGGTCTCCACCTCGCGCTTGTTGCCGGTGAACAGCGAGATCGGGTTGCCGACGGTTGAGGACGGGGCGAGCGGATCGGCACCGGAGCTGCCCGCATCTGCCGGGGCGGCGGGGTCGAGCGGACCGCCGCCGGTTCCACCACCGTCCGCGGCACAACTGCCGACGGTCCCGTCGGGGACCAGGGTATCGCCGCAGCCTTGCGCTCGAACACCGGTGAACGGCACGAAAATGCCGATCAGCAAGACCAGCAGGACGCCGTATGCGGACAACCGGCCGCACGTCCCACCCACCACACCTACCGGCGGGCACACGTGTCGGACGGCAGACGCTCGGGCCGCCAACGAGAGCGATACGTGAGCAATCGTTCGTCGCGGAGACGAAGACGAGCAATCGAAGGGCATGACTCTCCGTGTCATGGCGCACGCGACGCCCGGGTTTCACGCGAGGATTGCGCAACGGTACCGATGCCGGTGTGATCGAGTCGTCAGATACGGGAGGTACTGGACTGAACATGCGGCGAACTGTGACGCCGTCGTGGGCAGGAAATGAAAGCCTGGATTGCATGCCCGGACCGTACCGCCGAAGCGATGCTCGACCTGCTCGAGCGCAGCCGAGCCGGGCCGCGCTTCTTCCCGGCAGCGGGCGTACCCCGTCGATCGGCCCGGATCAGGGAGGCGACCCGGCCTCGGTCATTAGATCCGCGCACCGGTCCCCCAGCATCATCGCGCAGGCGTTGGTGTTACCGGCCACGATGTCCGGTACCGCCGACAGGTCGCACACCCGCAACCCGGACACGCCCCGCACCCGCAGTCTCGCATCCAGCACCGCCATCCGGTCGCCGTCACGGCCCATGCGGGCGGTGCCGCAGGGGTGGTAGTTGGTCTTGACGAACCGCTTGCAATGCGCGCGCAAGCTGATCTCGTCGTCCGCGCCCGCGGGCGGAATGGCGATGCGCGCGATGCGCTCCGCCAGCGGCCCCTCGCGCAGCGCGCGCAGGAAGAAGCGCTGGCCGGCGATCATGGTGCGCATGTCGTCCTCGTGGGCGAGCAGGTTCGGTGACACGCGCGGCATCAGTGCCGGATCGGCACCGGCCAGGCGTACCTCGCCGCGCGACTTCGGCTTGACCACCACGGTGGTGATGGTCATGCCGTGCGCATCCTCCACCAGACCGAGCGCGTCCCGGTCCAGGTAGACCACCGGCACGCAGAAGGCCTGCACGCTGGGCGGTGCGTCCGGGTGGTCCGGATTCACGAATGCGCCCGCCTCCACGCCGGCCGATCCTACCGGCCCGGTGCCGAACAGCTTCATCTGCAGGCCGTTCCGGATCATGCGCCAGCCCTCGCCCTGGCGGTGGTAGCCGTACGGGCCGTTGGCGATCGCGGTCATCGGCACCTCGGGGTGATCGATCAGGTTGCGGCCCACGCCCGGCGACTCCACCTGGCAGCCGATGCCGTGCTCGGCCAGCTGCGCCGGATCGCCGATGCCGGACAACATCAGCAGCTTGGGGGTCACCAGCGCGCCCGAGCTCAGCACGATCTCGCCATCGGCGTACGCGGTGTGCTCGCCGCCGAGCTTGTCGCGGTACACCACCGCGCGGGCGCGACCGCCCTCGATGACGATGCGCTGCACGCTGGCGCGCAGCCGCACCGTCAGGTTCGGGTCGCCTTCCAGCGGTGTCAGGTGCGAGTAGGCTGCCGAGCAGCGCCGCCCGGCGCGGTTCATGAACTGGTACAGGCCGACCCCGCGCTGGGTCGCACCGTTGAAGTCGTCGGTGAGCGGCTCGCCCAGGCCGTGCACCGCCTGCACGAACCAGCGCGACACCTCGTTCACGTGGCCGGGGTCGGACACCAGCAGCGGACCGTCCCGGCCGTGGCGCTCGTCGTGCAGCCGTTCGTTGCCCTCCATGGCGCGAAAGTGCGGCAGCACGTCCGCCCAGCCCCAGCCGGGTGCGTCGTTGTTGCCCTGCAGCGACGCCTGCCAGCCGTCGTAGTCGGAGGCGCGGCCGCGCATGTAGACCTGCGCGTTGACCGACGAGCCGCCGCCGAGCACGTTGCCCTGCGGGATGTCGTGCACGCGACCGTCCAGGTGCGGTTGCGGCTCGGTACGGTGGTAGCGCTTGACTACTCCTCTTCCTGAAAGGTAACTGCTCCTACCCTTTCGCGTAGAGCTGTCCGCTCAACGCACTCTGGATGGCCACCAACGGGTTGACGCCCTGATACGCCATCGACTGCAGGTAGCTGGAGATCCGGCAATACGCCTGCGCGTAGCGCGCCTTCCTGAACGTGCC
>JAULKR010066660.1:0-35551 GCA_032356305.1 Prasiola linearis | reverse complement strand
GAAGTGGTGCTTGAGCGCGGCGGCGACGTGCACCAGCAGGATGAGGATGAGGATGTTGCCGGCGATCTCGTGCCACGAGTGCAGCGCGTCCTCGCGCC
Source organism: Prasiola linearis (assembly GCA_032356305.1). Classification (NCBI taxonomy): domain Eukaryota; kingdom Viridiplantae; phylum Chlorophyta; class Trebouxiophyceae; order Prasiolales; family Prasiolaceae; genus Prasiola; species Prasiola linearis. The sequence goes on along the minus strand of JAULKR010066660.1, from coordinate 35,453 downwards.
CCCGGTCGGTCGCGAAGGCGCTCTCCAGGAAGTCCGGCGTGGGCAGGTGCGGCCACGGGATGACGTCGAAGAGGAGGGTGTCGACGTCGAAGCTGGACCACGACACCAGCACCCAGCCCGTCAGCGGCAGCGAGAACAGCAGCACGTACAGGGCGACGTGCGCCGCGTGCGCGGCGAGTCGCTGCCAGCGCGGCACGCTCGCGGGCTCCGGCGGGGGCGCGTGCGCGAAGCGCCACGCGAGCCTGAGCGTGGCCAGCAGCAGCACCACGATGCCGAAGGTCTTGTGCCACTGCGTGAGCACGAAGCGCGCGGCGTCGTCCTCGGCCAGCCCGGTCATGTACTTGCCGACGACGAGCTGGCCGATGATCAGGAACGCGATCAGCCAGTGGAAGCCGACGGCGATGTCGTCGTAGCGGTGCGAGGCCGACAGCCGGGCGTCGCGGGCCGTCGGGATCGGCACGTCGGCGGGGTGTGAGGACATGGCTGGGAAGTCTGCTTTCATGCGCGGCGAGGAACGTGCGCGACGTGCGCGCGCCCGGGAAGCCGTCGAGGCCCCCGGACGCGCACCGGTGGGCGGTGTTGCCCCGGACGGGCGCCGTCGTGGGGCGGGCCCCTACTGCGTGGCGACCATCTCGGCGGTGATGTCGAGCGTGACCTCGTCGGAGACGTTGGGCGCGAACTTGCCCATGCCGAAGTCCGAGCGCAGCAGCTCGCCCGACGCGTCCAGTCCGACCACGGGGTCGCCGGACATCGGGTGGTTCATGGCCGCGTTGATGGTGACGTTCAGCGTGACGGGCTTCGTCTCGCCCTTGATGGTCAGGTCGCCGTCGACCTTCAGCGCGCCGTCGCCGCCGCCGCTGACCGACGTCGACTCGAACGTGATCTCGGGGTGGTTCGCGATGTCGAAGAAGTCGGCGCCCGACAGGTGCTCCTTCCAGATGTCGGAGCCCGCGACGATGCTCGCCGGATCGATGGTCACGCTGACGGTGGACTGCGTGGGATCCTCGGCGTCCAGTTCCAGCGTCGCGTCGAAGTCGTCGAACGACAGCGTCGGGTTCGACAGCCCGAGGTGGTTGTAGCTGAAGTCGATGTAGGCGTGCGTCGGGTCGACCTTGTAGGTGCCGGACGGCACGCCGGACAGGTCCTGGGCGGCGACCGGGGCGGCGAGGCCGGCGGCGACCGCGACGGCGAGGGACGTCGGCGCGAGGCGTCGGATCATGGACATGCGGGGAGGACTCCTGAGTGATGGAGGGGGAAGGCGAGGGACGGAGCATGCCCGACGAGCGGGGCATGCCGGGCGGTGCAGGTGGCCATGGATACAGGCTGTCGCACGCCGATGGCGCGCGCGCGACCGACGCGGCACGTTCGACCGAGGCGAACGTCGCCGGCCCGACACCGGGGGATGGGAGTGCGTTCGTGGCGTCGGGGTTCCCCGAAGCGGCGTCGTCGATGTATCATCGACGTGCGCGAACGGCCCGATGAGGGGTCGGCTCGCCCACGGTGCGCCCGTAGCTCAGCTGGATAGAGTACCTGGCTTCGAACCAGGTGGTCGGAGGTTCGAGTCCTTCCGGGCGCACCATCTTTTCAATGACTTACGACACATACGGCAACTCCTGACCTCCGATTGAATGGGGCGCCTCCGATTCATGCTCCATCATCGGGGCTCTCCGGTGGCGCTGCGCATCGGCTGCACGACCCGGGGGCGTCGGTTCCGATAGTGGCGCCGGGTGACCGCGACGTCCGCGTGGCCAAGTCGGTCCCGCGCCTCTTCGTCGGTCGCTGACTCTCCAGCAACTCGCGCCCGCAGATCCTTCTCGCGCACCCGCCCCTCGAGCAACCCGGCAGCGATCGCGCGCGCCACGTGCGCCTTCCACAGATTCCCGAACACGTTCGCTCGGCCCGTGGCCTCGTCCTGGTAGCCCTCCCCACGACCGTTCGTGAACAGGAACGCATCCCCGATCCGGCGTGGCGGGATGGCCAGGATCTCGTTGACCACCTCCCGGAGCTCCGCGTTCGGCTCGCCGTCGGGCCCGAGCCACGGGAAGATCAGGCGCAGGCCCGTGGTGTTCTCGGTCTTTCCCGGCGTCACATGGATGCCGTCGTCGTGCAGGTCCGACAGCCGAATCCGGAGCATGTCGCCGCGCCGGACCCCCAGCATCAGCTTGAGCCGGACGTAGGCCTGGATCAGCCGGGCACCGCGGGACGCCCCATGCACCGGCGCCAGCAGGGCGGCGACCTGGTCATCGGTCACGTCCGCCGTGGCCGCCTTCAGCTGGTCGAAGCGCATGCCGGCGAGCGGGTAGGTGCGCAGCAGGCCCCAATCGACTGCGCGCGACAGCAGGGACCGGACGACGGTCAGGTCCGCCCGCGCCACCGACAGCGAGCGGGCGGTCCGCACCCGATCGAAGTAGGCGCGTACGTGGTGAGGCTCGATGTCGGTGACCGCCATCGCCCCGAACGCAGCCACGACGCGCTGGAGCGACAGTCGATAGGACTCCTGCGTCTTGGGCTTCAGCGCCGACGCGTGCTCGAGCAGCCAGCGCTCGGCGAGCTTCGCGACGGTGTCGATGACGGGGGCCGGGCCATCGATGCGGGCCAGCTCGGTGGCCCACGTCGCGTAGGCCTCGGCGAGCGTCGCGCCGAGCCTGATCTCGCGGCGCCCGCCCCAGGCCTCGCGCTCCGAGGCGTTCGGCATGAAGCGGTAGGCCCCGTAGCGGAAGCGCCAGCCGCGGGGCAGGCCGCGGTTCGCCGCGTTGCGCGGGCGAGGGCTCACGAGGCGCGCCGCTCGAGCAGCCCGTCCAGCGCACCGAAGTCCGGCGCGGGCGGGGCGGCGGCGCGCGCCGGCTTCGCGCCGCCGGGCGCCGGCAGGAGCGCGTCGACGGCGTCACGGCGCACCACGAGCGTGCCATTGGTGCGCACCAGGCTGTCGATGCCCAGGTTGCGCAGCTCGACGCGCTGCGTGGTGCGCCACCGCTTGCCGGTCAGCGAGCGGATCTCCTCGTCGGTGAGGTAGGTGCTGTTCATCCGCTCGCCTCCTCGGCTGGTTTCGGCTCGAACCGCCAGCGGGCGGGCGAGTACATGCTGATGTCGGTGCCGGTCCCGCGCGCGGCGACGACCTGGCCGCACTTCGAGTACCGCCTGCCGTTGTGGAGGTCGCGTCGGAAGTGGACGCAGCCGCGGCACTGCCCGCCGTCGGGGCCGCTGCCGGGTGCAGCCGGGTAGCCGCGACCGTACGGGCGGGCGGGGGCGTCCCCGAGCAGGTCGGGCGTGATCGCCTGCCGCGCGGCTCGGTCGCTCATGGGGTCGGGCGCTCGGACGCGGGCGGGTCGACGTACCCGGTGCACTCGCCGCAGACGCCGTCGTCGCAGCGCGTCCACACGCGGACGCAGTCGTGGCAGGTGGTGCGCCCGCAGGCGTCGCAGATGTGGATCTCGCGCGCCGGGATCTCGCAGTCGCACAGGGCGCAGGCTTCGGGCGCCGTCACGCCGCCACCGCTTGCGCGTCGAGCGCCACGTAGTTCGCTGCCACGACGGCCGCGGCGACCGGTGGGCTGACGCTGTTGCCCACGAGCCGCACCTGATCGCGTTTCGTGATCGGGCGCATGCGACCGGGGTTTCTCTTGCAGGGCACGCGGACGTCGATCGGGTACGTCGCCGGAAAGCCCTGCGCATCGAACAGCTCGCGCGGCTGGAGCATCCGCATGCCGATGTCCACGATCCGGTAGGCCTCGCCGCGGACCATCACGAGCGCGAAGCGATCCTTCGTCGTGATGGTGTCCACCGGGTCGGTGACCGGGTGCGGCGCGCCGGTCGCGTAGTACTTGAGCAGGTACGCCGAGACGAACGCGTGGTGGTCGACCGCCGTCACGGTGCCGAGCGGACGGATCGGCGGATGGCCGACCATCCCGGTGTAGTGCTTGGCGATCCACACGGCCACCAGCGCGGACTTGCCGCCGCCGCCCGCCATGACCGTCGGGGCAGGCGCGTCGAGCGGTTGGCCGGTACTCCCGCCGAAGTAGCGCGACAGGAAGGTCGTCACCAGCGCCAAGTGCGGCGCGCCCGTGATCGTGTTCGCCGGCTCGTCGAGCGAGCGGCCCCGGGTCCGCGTGCACATGCGGCTCATGAACGCGGCCCCGATCACACCTTCCTGCCCAGCCGTCTCGATCGCACTCTCCGGAACGAGGAACGGCTCCGGCGCGTCGATCACGAACCGCTTCACGCCGCGTGCGATGCGCTCGAGGGTCTTCTCGGCCAGCGGCTTCTCCCGGTCGAAGATGCTCGGGCAGGGAATCGACCAGTCGATGATCTCGGCGGCGGTCCGGTACGGGCGGAGCGACGGCCCGTGCGTGGCGTCCGGCCAGGTGATCGGCGCGCCATCGCGTCGGGCGACCATGAACAGACGCTTTCGCGTCGTCGGTGCGCCGTGGTGATGCGCGGACAGCAGCCGGTGCTCGACGGTGTAGCCGAGCCGCTCGAACGAGCGAACGAACACCCGCCAGCGCGCGCCCCGCTTCGCCGGGTCCGGCTTCCCGTTCGGCAGCATCGGGCCCCAATCGAGCATCTCCTCGACGTTCTCCATGATGATGACGCGAGGGCGGGCGACGCGGGCCCACCGCACACCGACCCACGCCAGCGCGCGCACGCGCTCGCTCGTGATCGGCCCGCCCTTCGCCCGGGAGTGGTGCCGGCAGTCGGGCGAGAACCACATCAGGCCCACGGGCGCGCCGCGCGTCGTGATGCTCGGGCAGCGCTCCCAGACATCCTCGCGGAAGTAGACCGTCTCCGGACTCGCCGCGGATGCGACGGCCAGCGCCGCGGCGTCGTGGTTGATCCCGTAGTCCGCACCCCGACCGATGGCCATGCGGATGCCCGTGCACGCGCCGCCGCCGCCGGCGAACAGATCGATCACGAGTTCGTCGAGCGGGAACCCGAGCTGGAAGCCGCGGACGGGCGGGTGGCGCGCGGTCACGACCCGATCCCGACCGGCTGGGCGATGCGCGGCAGCACCCACCCGTCCCCGTGCTCGCACAGCCGGACCTCGCGCGGCGCGACCACGTCGGCGACTGCGATCCACGGCCCGTCGGCATTTCGCGCCTCCTCGTGCGTCATGCGGTGCAGCGTGTCGCGCCACACTTCGACGACGTCGTCGACGACCTCGTCGGCATCGCAGGACCACGAATCATCCAGGCCGATGGCGTAGACGCGGGCGACCGGCTCGACCGCCAGCGCCTTCCGAAGCGACTCGATCCCGTGCATGACCTGATCGCTCGTCTGACCGTGCTCGTCGGCGTCAGCGATCAGCGCACGCACCAGCGCAGCGGGCACGGTGCCGGTATCGGCGCTCATGCCTGACCATCCAGCAGCGCCCGGATCTGCCCTGCCGCCGTCGCCTTCATGTCGGGACCCAGCCACACGACCGTCGCCACGACCGTCAGCTGCACCACGTCGTTGTCCGCGCTGAGCATCATCGAGCGCTTGTCACTCACCTGCAGCAGTCGACTCGCCGCGTCGAGCAGCGCGGTCTGCTCATCCGGCTGCGTCGCCTCGGCCGCGGCGTGCGCCGCGGCGAGCTCGTGCATGCCGGCGTCCGACAGCAGCGTGCCGGTGCGCCAGGCCTCCACGAGCACGCCGGTGTGGGCGAGGAGGGTGGCCATGGGGTCGGGAGAGTTCAACGCCCGAACTCCACGCGTGCCTGGCGCATCGCCTCGGCCGCGACCCCGAAGGCCTCCTCGTCCGGCGTCGTCCCGGTGTCCGGGTGCACGAGCGCGGCGATCCGCCGCCACGCCGCCTTCGCCTCGCCGACATCCGCCCCGGGCTGGAGGCCGAGCGCCGCCCGCCACCCGCCGTCCACGCTCGCCGGCAGTGCCCGCAGGCTGGAGGCGATACGCGAGGCGATGTTCGATCCGTGGCGCTCGAGCAGCCGGAGGGCCTCCAGGCACGCCGCGATGGCCGCGATGTTCTGCTCCACCCGCGTGTACCCGTCGATCGCGAGCACGCGCGGCTCGCCGTCGAGTGTGTACCGCAGCGCCGCCCCGGGATCATCGGGCCGGCGCTGGCGGGAGGCGAAGTCGCCGCCCTTGAGCGCCCGCAGGTTCGCCGACAACCGGCAGTCGTCCGGATCGACCCGCCAGTCGTGGCCGCGCGGCGTGTACCGGTCGATCTCGGTCCACATGCGTACCTGCGCCTCGCGCAAGGTCAGCTCGCGGGCGTGGTAGCTGGCGCCGCCGGACTTCTGGAACCGGCCGACGGCCCGCACTTCGGGCTCGGTGCGGGGCTGATCCGCCGGCCAGTCGAGCGGGGCGACGCACGGGATGGGGTAGATCACGTGGCCGCCCCTTCCGCCGCGCCCGCCAGGTGCCGACGCGCGCCGTCCGACCAGCGCGCGTGGCTGTCGAGCACGCGCGTCCACTGGCGCTCGCTCAACACCCGGCCGGCCAGCAGCGCGGCGGAGTCGGCGGCGGGCAGGCCGGTGATGCGCTGGAGGTGCGTGCGGCTGAGCTTCTGCTCGTGGACGATCCAGGTCAGCCAGTCGGTGGCGGCCTGCTGCCGGGCGCTCACGACGGGCCACCGCCGAACACGATCCGCCAGAGGCAGAACAGCACGAACGCGCCGAGCGCGATGTCGAACCACAGCGGCTCGGCGGGTGGGAGATCGTTCGCCGCCACTTGGCGGGCCTGCCCCTCCGGCACCGTCATCACGACGTCGTCGCCGATCACGACCGGGAGATAGCGGATGTCGTCGTCATGCTGGGCCCGGCTCACGACACCACCTCGAGCGAGCCGGCGGCCAGCACCAGCGCGATGAACTCCGCGCGCAGCGCGTTGACGACCGCGCGCGTGGCCGTCCCGGGTGCCTCGATGCCGGTCGTGGTGTAGGCCGGCGCGAGCAGCACGTCGACGAGATTCGCCTTCTCGCACTCGATCAGCCGTCGACGCGCGGCCTCCGCGCCCGCGAACCACGCGGTGTAGCTCGTCGCGCTGCTCGGCATGCACTGGATCGGGTGTCGGGCGCGCAGCACCAGCTCGATGGCCTCGGACGGAGCGAGCTCGGCGAACAGGGCGTCGGCCTGCCGCGCGAGCACGTTGCGCTCGACGAGATCGTTCGTGGCGGCGGGTGCGGCGTCGTCGGCGCACGTGATGGGACCGTCGAACAGGCGGTGTCCAGCAGGGGAAGCAGTGGTCATGGGAATCGGATTCGCGTGGTAAGTGCGAGATGCACGGACCGGACGATATGTCATGAAAGACAAAGTCGCAACGGGTTTCTGCACATTCCGGAGTCTCAAAAGTCAATTATGACCTTTCGGGCGCGCGCACTGATCCACTCCCCGGCTGGCTGGGCAGTCTGCGCGTCCTCTCTTGACAATCGATGCTTGGCCTTCAAGCAGTGAGAGGGGCAGTCATACCCTGCGAGGCTCGACAGAGAGCGCGCCCGCATGCCGTACCGATCCGAGGAGTTCGGATGCCCGCCGAGGTCCGTCGCGGCGCTGTCGTACCAGACGTGTCCACGCGCAGGTGGACGACGCCCCAGCCCGGACCGCCCCGTCCACGGAGCATGCCGGCAGACCCCGTCGTGGGGTCGGTGTGCCATAGGTCGCGGGCAGGTGGCCATGGTCTGTCGTCGCGGCGGAGAATCGTCCTGATTCTCCGTGCGTGATAATCCGCGACTGGTTGCCCCGCTTGAGCCGTTGACGGCGACCCCGGATCGGCGACTGTTCTGACGGGCGGGCATCGCGACCCCGCGGCCTTCGTCCCCGTGCGGGGAATCGCTGGCGTCGTGCAGCAGCCGGCAGCATCGAAGCGACGCGAGCGCGGGAAATGCAGACGATCAGGAGCGGCGGCAAGGTCGAGCGGGTATAATCAGACCCGTCGACCGTCCGCGAAAGCAGAAGCTCTCGGTACCGCTTTTCTTCGTCGTTTTGCACATCCCGGGACGCAGCGGCTGGTAACCGCGCTGATCTACCGGATGGTCGACACCCTACACCAGCTCGATGTCCTCGGGAACATGTTCAGGACATCGATCCGCGAGTTGCCTACAGCTCGCCACCCGACCAGCGCGCCCGTCCGACGATGCTGTCGAGGATCGGGCGGGCCGCCTCCGCGTCGAACTCGGTGTCCGGATAGCGGGTCTTGTCGGACGCCTCGCACGACACGGTGATCCGCCCGCCCGGGTGATACACGATCGTGCGCAGCATCAGCGCACCACCGGTATCGATCGCGAACACGTCGCCGTTGTGCACGCTCGGGGATCGCTGACGCGTGTCGATCACCACCTCGTGCCCATCCTTGACCGCCGTCCCCATCGAGCCGTCCTGCTGGATGTGGCCGATCGCCTCGGTCTCGTCGAGCTCAAGGCTGCGCAGGGTTCGCCTGGGCACCGCGACCGTGGGTAGGTGGTAGCCCTCGCCCCACCCTACATGGGGGCCGTGCACGCACCGGGGGTCGGCGAACTGGTAGAGCATTGCGTCGTCGCGGCTGGATGGGTGCGTCGCGACACTAGCATTATCACCAGCAGTCGACCCTCCTTTCATCGAGCCCGTGCCGTGCAGGATCCAATCGAGGTTGACTCCTGTCTCACGGGCCAGCGCCGGCAGGAACGTCGACCGGTCGGTTTCACTGCGCTCCAGCTTCGATAGCGTCGAGGGGTCCTTCATGCCAATGCGCGTGGCCAGCTCCTTCTGCGGTACGCGCGGCGTCATCGACTCGCGCGCCTGGCGCGCGCGGCGCCCGACTGCTTTGTCGATTGATCGCTTCGGCATTTCTGATGTGTCTTGAAGGGGGAGGTGCAGTAACTAGCACAGCTTGTCGTCCGTGACATTGTTCCGGCGGGTCTCGTGGCAAGTATCTCGACCACGCACGGTTTCTGATAGTCTTCCATGACATTCTCGGGACTGTTTTGTGACATGGTCGAGCGCGTCGGTCATCGCGACCTGGTAGTCGAGGCGGCGAGCCTGTTTCCCACCGGCGTGGCGTTCGCCGAGGCGCTCACGAGCGCAGCGCAAGGTCGCCGCACCATCACCACATCGCTGGCCTGGAAGTGGGTCAACGTGATGGAGGACCAGGACCTCGACAACGCCTACCTGATCCACAAGGCCACCGGTGGACGCGTCTCGATCGGGCGCTTCTTCCCCGATTTCAACGAGTGGTTCGAGGCCAGGGATCGCGCCCAGGACGCGCGCGCGGCGTGAGCGCATCGACCATGCCTGCAGCCCCCGGTGCCGACGCCGACGCCGACGCCGACGAGATCGGGATTCGCGCCGCGGAGCTGCGCGCGGGGTTCCTCGAAGCGGGCTTCGCCCTTGGCCAGGTCGACGACGCGCAGGACAGGAGGCGACTTCGCCGGTGGGCGGAGCTCGGCGCGACGCCCGAGCGGATCGCGATCATGGTGGAGCGCGCACAGGGCACCGCCCGCGCGCGCATCCACGCCCCGGTGGCCTACCTGCACGACAAGGTGGTGTCGGAGCTGTCGGCGGCCCTGCGTGCCCCCGACACCATCGGCGCGGCGGCCGATGACGACGAGCCCGAGCCCGATCCGCTGGCAGGCCTGCACACGCTCGACGCCTCGGCGGTTCGCGAGCTGCTGGATGCGTGGCGGATCGTGCGGGCACTCGAGCGCAGCGACGCCTCGGTGCGCCGGGCGTTGATGCGGCGCAGCGAGCTCGAGGGGGAGTCCCTGCGCTCGGTGTCGCTCGCCGCAGCCGATGCGCTCGGCGTCGGGGTCTTCCCGCACCTGCCCCGGGTGCTGCGCCTCGGCGCCGACAACACGGAGTCGGCCTCGTGATCCGCTACAGCCGCGGCGAGTGCGTGGTGTTCGCCACCGCCCGCCTACACCAGGCGCTACGCGTCGAGGAGGGTGTGGTGCACGTGCGCACCCACGCTCCGGGCCCGGGGCACTCCCGCGCGCGGATCATCGCCGTCGTCGAAGCGGGCGAGTTCGTGCTCCCGGATGTGCTGGTGGCAGGCGTTGCCTCGCCGTACTCCGCGTGGGCATCCACCGCGTGCGTGGTCGCCCGCACCGGCACCGTCAACCTGGAGCCGCTGGAGTGGCGGGACCTGCATCGCCAGGTCGCCGCCGACGCGCTCCAGCGTGCCGCGCTCGTGGAGTCGATGTCGTGCGAGCCCGTGACCGAGCGCGTCCGGCAGGCGCTGCTGTATCTCGCCGGGCGGCCCTCGGCCGTCACGCATCCGGACGGCATGCAGATCCGTGTATCGCGGCAGGACCTCGGGGCGATGGTCGGCGCGTCGCGCGAGATGGCGGGGCGCGCGGTGACGGCGCTCGCGGGTGCCGACGCGATCGACGCGACGACCGGCAAGACGATCGTGGTGCGCGGGACGAAGCCGCCCGCGCCGCGGCAGGTGGGAGGCGGGCGATGACGCCGCTAATCCGCGCCCGACAAGCCATGGCGGACGCATCGTCCACGCCGCTTCGGGAAATCGTCCGCCAGCGCCCCGGCCCACCGCACGGCCGAGCCTGGACGCCGGAGCGTCGCGTCGCGATGCAGCGCTCGCGTGCCGAGCGCGATGCCCGCCACGGCCCGCTCGCCGTGCTCGTCGGGATGCTCGTGGGCGACGGCACCGACGCCGATCTCGCCCGCACGCTCCAGGTGCCGAGCGAAAGCGTGCGCATGTGGCGCGCCGGCAGCCGGCCGCGGGGCGCCCGCATGGGGCGACTGATGCGCCACGCCCGGAAGGCCCTCGGCGCCGCTCGCGTGCGCGCTGTGCTGGCGGGCGAGGCGTAGCGCCCGATTCGATTCCCGACGCCACCGCCGCGCGGCGATCAGCGCGGCATCTTGTTCACACGAGATCCACATCATGCAGACACCCACGGACGTCGCCGGCTTCATCTCCGAGCTCGGCGCCGGCGTGCTCGAGGAAAAGCTCGCCGTCGTCATCAGCGAGGTGGCCGAGTCGGTCGTCGAGCACGGCAGGAAGGGCACGATCACGCTGAAGATCGATCTCGAGCGGATCGGCCAGACGCGCCAGGTCGAGGTCGGCTCGACGCTCTCCTACAAGCGCCCGAAGTGGCGCGGCGCGATCGCCGAGGACGACCGGTCGGATACCGCGATGCACGTCAACGAGGGCGGCAACGTCTCCGCGTTCCCGACCGACCAGCGCGACATGTTCGCGCCGAAGTCCACCGAAGGGGAGCGCGCGTAATGGACGTCGACACGATCAAGTACCTGCAGAGCCGGCACGCCTCGGGCGGCCTCGCGCCCGAGGAGCTCCGGGTGTTCCTGCACCCGTCCGACATGCGGATCGCGAGCCTGGAGTCGTTCTCGGAGCACCGGTACCGCGAAAGGAACCGCTTCGAGACGTCGAGCCTCGAGGACTTCGTCCGGTACACGAACGACCGGGGCACCGAGGCGAGCGTCGATGGCGCGGTGCGTACCACCGTGGACGCCGAGGCCTGCCGCGCCGCGGCGATCTTCAACCTGCGCCTGGACAAGGACGGCGTCACGGTGCCGGGCCACGGGGACGACATCGCCACGTGCACGCTGGTGCCGAGCGCCGCCTACCGCTTTCTCATGGGCCTGCACGAGCACGACTCCGCGCGCAGCCAGGGCACGGTGTTCGACCAGCGCGACCTGGTGGATGCGATCCGCGACTGGCACGAGGAGATCGGCGACTCCCAGGTCATGGCGCTGGCCTTCCAGCGGATCGACGTCGAGCACATCCGGAAAGGCTCGCGCGAGGAGACCGACTCGTCGCGCGAGCGCACCGCCATGGAGCGCGTCGAGGCGAAGGCGCAGGGCAACGAGGTGCCGCGGGAGCTTGCGTTCACGTTCGAGCCGTACGCGGGGTTCGAGTCGCGCACCGCGATGCTGTCGGTGGCGGTCCAGTTCGACGGCACCGAGGCGACGCTGCGCGTGAAGGTCCGCGCGCTGGAGCGGCTGCGCGAGTCCATCGCCGTCGAGTTCGCCGGCAGGCTCGGCGAGGCGCTCGACACCGCCCCGCTGCTCGGCACGCTCCGGGTCGCCTGACGCCCACCCACGGCGCATGGATGCGCCTCACCTATCACCCACGAGACCACCACGATGAGCAACGAGAACGAGATCGAGCACATGCTCCGCGCCCGCGGCCTCGACGCCCCGCATCTGACCTCGGACGCCATCGACCGCGTGATCGTCGACGAGGCCTACCACGTCTTCCCCGGTACGACCGTCACGGTCTGCTGCCTCACCCTCGTGAGCGGCTTCGCGACCATCGGCTACGACGCTACGGTGTCGCCGGAGAACTTCGACGCCGAGATCGGTCGGAAGTCCGCCCGCGAGAACGCGCGTCGCGAGGTTTGGGCGCTGGAGGGCTACCGGGTGAAGCGCGCCCTGCACCAGCAGCAGCTGCGCGAGCTGGAGGAGCACGGCGCGAGTGCGTTGGACCCGAGGCAGCAACCCCGTCCAGGGCCACGGGGGCCGAAGGGCGATCCGGGCCCCGCTGGGCCGCAGCACGCCGGCACGACCGGGATGCCGCTGTACCGCAGCCACAAGATCGTGCGGGCCGCGCGGATCATCGAGCTGCTGCCGAAGGAAGGCGTGGTAACGGTGATCCTGCCTGACGCGCGCGTGCTCGACGTGAGCGTGCCCGGCAACCTGTTCGGCAAGTGCGGCGACCGCGACGGCTACCTCGTCGAGTACGACGACGGCTACCTGTCGTGGAGCCCGGCGGAGGCGTTCGAGGGTGGCTACACGCTGATCGAGGAGAGCGGGGCGTGATCGGGCGCGCTCGGAGTCTCGCGGCCCTCGGTGCCGCCCTCGCGCTCGCGGGCTGCTGGGGCGGCGGAGACGACCGCGACACCTACGTGGTCCGCGATCGTGCACCCCAGGTCGTCTACGCCTACGACGATGACGACTACCGCCGCGGCTCCGGCCTCGGCGATCTCGCCACCGGTGTCGCGCTCGGGGCGCTGCTGTCGGACGCCGGTCGCCGGGACGACGTGCGCGTGGTCGAGCGCCCCACCATCCGCGAGTCCCGGCCCAGGCGTACGACGAAGCCGAGGCCGCCCCCGGTGCGCGCGAAGGAGGCGTCCCGACAGAACCGCGCGGCGAACGCCGCCCGCGCCAGCTACCGATCGATCACGAAGTCGCGCACGAAGCGGGCGGCGACGCGCACGAAGCGGCGGCGATGAAGGCGCCGCTCATCTGCACCCCGCCCCTCGGGCCGGGCCGCTTCGCCCACGCGAACGCCATCGCGGCCGGCGTGCTTGGGCGCGGCATCTTCAACTGCGCCCGGTGCGGCGCGACGCGTGGCGTCGGTCGGGTTGCCGCCTGCGAGGCTGGCGAAGGCGCAGGACGCGCAGGCTCGGCCAGGCGCATCGCCGAGCTGACCGCCGAGGCCGAGGTGCAGCTGGAGCACGCCCGGCACACGGTCGTCTCGGCCGAGTCCGCCGCGCACGCGCTGTCGGCGGCCGAGCTCTACCGGCAGGCGCTCCAGCAGGCGGTCGGCGAGCCCGCGCCCGACCGGCGCGGGGCCGAGGCGGACGACGACATCGTGCGCGCGGTCGACATGGCCAGTCGGGGGATCGTGTGAATGGTTGGCTCCACCGGCCCGACTACGAGGCCATGCGGACGCGCCTGCGCTTCTCCGGCTACGGCATGACGCTCGCGCGCCCGAACCTGCTGGCGGCCGCGTCGATGATCGACACCGCGCCCGAGCCACGCGGACATGTCATCAGCCGCCACGGCTTCACGGAGTTGCACCCAATGCCGCGGCCACGCGACGTGATCGTGATGCCCGGCAGCGGATTCGTCTGGCGCGTCGACCGGCACGGGACGTGGCTGCGCACCGCTCCGGAGGACCTGGTACCTCGCGAGCTGACGCTGGTGATCCGGACGCTCCACCTCAACCTCTTGCGGAACGCGTCGTCGTGAAGGCCACTGCCCTACTGCTCCTGCTGCTGGCCGGTCCCGCCGCGGCCGGCGAGCCGCTCGCCCCGGGTGTCTGGCATCTGCTGGCTCCCGCAGACGCCCCCACGCCCGCCCACCTGACTACTGCCGACCCGGACGGCTACGGCGACACCTGGCAGGTCTGGTCGTGGTCCGGCGTGTACGTCGACCCGGGCGTGGGCGGACCGCTCGATCCGCTCTACGGCGTCTGGTTCATCTCGGACGATCCCGTCGAGGCGTGCGGCGAATGACGGACGCCGTCGCCACCTCGCCGTCCGCCGTGCGCTCCAGCAGCGCGTGGCGCCCGATGGGCGAGGTGCCGATGAACACCGTCGTCCAGGTCCGCGACCGCAGCTGGCGGATCTGGGTCACGTGGCACCTGCGCCATGGCGGCTGGCGCGATGCCGGTCGGCCCGTGGGCGCGGGCCACCCGGTGCGCTGGCGCCGCGCGTGCTCGCTCGCCGGCGTCGTGATTCCGTGAGCGCCCTGTACGGGCTGCTGCTGTTCCACCTCGCCGAGCGCGTGCGAATGCGCGCCCGGCGGCACGAGCCGCCCGAGCTACTCGAGCTCGGGCGGCGCTGGGAGCGGGCCGCCTGGCTCGCCATGCGCGACGTGTACCCCTGATCCACCCCCGACCCACCCACCCGAAGGAGACCACGATGCCCCCCGATCCCGACCTGGACCTGCCTCTTGACGACGACCCGATCGAGGAGGTGGTCGTCCCGCTGGCTGCCGACGCCCCGCCCCCGCCGGATGCGGACGACGTCGAGGCCGACCCCGAGCCCGGCCCGCCGAACCGCGACGAGTTCGGCGGCGAACCCGAGGCGCCGGATTCCCCCGAGCACTACATGCTGCGCACCGACATCGAGCTGCCGAAGCAGGCCCCGCGCGCAGGCGCCGGGCGACCGGGGCGTCCGCGCTACCCGTTCGAGACGATGGACGTCGGCCACGCGTTCACCGCGCCGCTGGAGCCGAGGGAGGACGACACGTACGAGATGACGGTGCGGCGCACGCGCGCACGGCTCGGCAACGCAGCGCGCACGTGGGCGAAGGCGAACGAGGTGGCCGGGCGGAAGTGGCGGACGCTCGTGCACCAGGACACCGAAGGCGGCGAGAGCGTCGTCGCGATCGTGCGCGTCGCCTGAGCCCGTGCCCGCGCACCTGTCGCTGGAGGAGTTCGCACGGATCACGGGCGCCGCGGCGCCGAAGCAGGCGCGGGTGCGCGGCACAAAACGCACGGCTGCCACGGACGGCGGGCCGGACTTCGACTCGCGGAAGGAGGCGCGCCGCCATGGCGAGCTGGTGCTGCTCGAGCGACTCGGCCAGATCCGGAGTCTCCGGCGGCAGGTTCCGTACGAGCTGATTCCGAAGCAGGACGGCGAGCGGGCGGCGAGGTTCACGGCCGACTTCACCTACGAGGAGGGCGGCACGCTCGTCGTCGAGGACGTGAAGTCGCCGGCCACGAAGGGTGAGGCCTACGTGCTGCGCCGGAAGCTGATGCTGCTGGTGCACGGCATCCGGATCCGCGAGACGTGAGCGTCGCCGCCGAGATCGGCCAGCGCCTGGCCGTCGCCCGCACCGCGGCGGGGCTGTCGAAGCACGCGCTGTCGGATCGCACGGGCATCGAGAGGCGCTGCATCCGGCGCTGGGAGCGGGGTCACGCCGCTCCGCAGGCCGCCTCGCTCGTCACCCTCGTCGGCGCGATCCCTGCGCTGGACCTGCACTGGCTGCTGACCGGGGACGAGCGATCGGCAACATAATCTGCGTCACGGTAATCTGCGCGTGACACAGTAGACAGATTAGGGCACGGTTCTGGCCAGTCGAACGGATCAGGTTCGACCCACCACACCAACGGAAGAGACGCTCCCGATGACGCTGAACCGCACCGCACGCACCGTACTCCTCGCCGCCGCCCTCGTCTGCGGTACTGCGCACGCCGACGGCACCATCTCGCTCAACAGCAGCCGCTACCAGACGCTTGAGACGTGGACCCAGGCCTCCGGCACCGTCGTGTGGTGCGAGGGCCGGGGCGCGCTCTGCACCGTGCCCGCCGGCGACTACACCGTCGTCGATCACAGCAACGGCGAGCGCTACGTCACCACGGTCGTCGACGACGGCTCCGGCGGCATGGGCAACCCGGTGCGCACGCCCCAGACCGAGACGCCTGCGCCGGTGGGGCAGCCGCTGCCGGGTGCCGGACTGTCCATCGGCTACGAGGATGCGTTCTGCGAGACGGTGGTCGATCCGGACCGGCGCTCCTACAGCTGCACGATGTCGTGCTCGACGGGACAGGTGATCGGCGGCGGGTGCGAGATTGACACCCAGCGAGGGGGTGATCGGAACTGGATCGGTGCCGCCGAGTTCTCGAACGACGGCATGCGCTGCGGCGCGCACGGCGGGTCGCCCGCACTGGATTCCGGCCGCACCGTAGTGATGCTCGGGTCGCTGGTGTGCCTGCGCTGACACGTCAGTCCACGCTGAGCATGTAGGACTCGATCCCTGACGAGCCGTACCAGTCGCCGGCCGTGACCAGGCGTGTGCCGGCGGCGTTCACCGCGACCTGTGCCTGAGCGTAGTAGTTGCCGTTGTTGTAGCCGGCCGTTCGGTGCAGCCCCCACACCTCGACCTCGTTGGTGGCATCTTGCTCCTGGTACGTGGTCGAGTAGCCGTCCGCACTGATGGTGCGCGTTCGGGTGGGACCGGTACCTGCGATCCGGATCATGCCGACGGGGCCGGAGTTCAGGTTCCAGGCGGCGTAGCCGCGCCGGTCGACCGCGGCGCCCGACGCGTGGCCCTGGCCGCTGATGCCGCTGCCGAACACGATGCGGAAGGCATCCTTGAGGCGAATGGCCGACCAGCGATCCCCGATCTGGAAGATCCAGTCGTCACCCGCCTCGTCGAGCAGCAGGCAGCTGTGCTCGCACGTGGTGTCGAGCAGGCGCCGGTCGCCCCAGTTCAGCAGGTCGTAGCACCACCAACGGCGATTCCCCTGGTCGTCGCGCCTGTTCTTCTCCTCGACCACGAAGCGGCCCGACAGACTGACGCTCGCCCAGTTGTAGCGATCCACCTGATCGCGCGTGCCGGCCACCAGCTCACCCTCCTGCACGTCGTAGACGCCCATCCGTCCGTTGCCGTCGAACAGCCAGAACCGGTCATCGAGCGAGGGGATGCCCTCGCCGCTGCCGATGCGCGGGTTGCTGCCCATGCCGAGCGCGCCCAGGTTGCCGTTGAGCACCGTGCGACCCGAGCCGTCCTTGTTCCAGCGCAGGAACTCGCTGCCCTGGACGCCGAAGAAGTGATTGCTCGGAGAGAAGCCGAAGCGCGACGCGGAGTTGCCGCCCCACTGGCCGTTGACGGCGAACGTGACGGCGTTCACCGGACGGTCCCCGAGGTCGTAGTAGCTGCCGTCGCGCGAGCCGAGCGCCGGCTTGCTGTAGCGCGTGCGGGCGGCGACGTCGATCGACTGGTTGAAGTCGCTGCGGCGCGTGATGCGGCGCGCGGTGACGCCCGTGGACTCGGTCCACGGATCCAGGAAGCCGGGCTTGCCCTGGCCCGCCTTCACGTCTGACGGCGTCGTGATCGAGGACTGCGCCGGCGGCCAGTTGCCGACGCCGTCGGGTGGCTGCGCTCGGGTGTGCGCGGTGAACGTGTAGTAGGTGAACAGCACCGGGTCGCCACCGCGCCTGGATGCCACGCGCAGGTGCACCTCGCGCCCGTTCGTCGGTAGACCCGTCGCGGTGATCTCGTCGGCATCGACGAGCGTGCCGGAGTTGAAGACGTCGTCGGCGTCCCGGTTCGTGCCGATCCAGAAGCCGACGAGATCACCGGGCCGTCGCGCGAACGCGAACGTCTGGCTCGCGCCGGTCAGCGTCGCGCCGTCGGCGGGGGCCGCGAGGGTCGCGCGATCGGGGCCGGGCGGATCCGGCGGGTCGATCGGCGGGTCGCCCGCGCCGACCGTCGCGTAGCGCGCGGTGTCACCGGGGATCAGGATGCCTCTCACGTCAGAACACCTTCGGGAACACGATCACGCCCGGGTTCGCGGGCTTGCGGTTCGCGCCGACGTCCGGATGCCTGGCATGCCAGTCCGCGACGCGCTGGCGCCACAGCTCCCGGCCCGCGGCGCCCGAGACGATCTCGACGCCGCTGGCCGGGAGCACGCCCGGGTACTCGCCGGGGCCGAGCCAGACGACGACGTTACCGCGGCACTCCTCGATCAGGACGTCGGGCGGGAACGACAGCAGCCGCTCGTCGACGCGGAAACTTGCGCAGAACACGCTGTCGATGATGCGGTACTTCGTGTTCCTGCCCGGCACCTCGTCCTTGTCGAACTTGAAGAAATTGCCGTGTCCGTACGCGATGCCGCCGTTGTCCTCGTCGTACTCGTTCCCGAACTCGTCCATCGCACCCTTGTCGTCCCACTTGTAGGGCCACGGGTGCGCCTCCAGTCGGACGAGGGTCCGATCGATCGTCATGACCTCGCCGTTCGCATCCGAGCTGCTGTCCGAGCTGCTGGGGCGCGAGCTGAATCCGACGTACACGCCATCGAACAGGCAGTCGAGCACCAGGCCCCCGCGGAGCTTGTCGTTCTCGATCGCGTCATCCCGGCCGTACTCCAGCCAGCAGTGCTGCACGGTCCACGTGCCGGACGCGCCGTTGCTCCTGAATCCGTCGTGGACGTTGAACGCATGGACGCCGCTGATCATCGAGTTCGTCGCCCGGTTGCCGACGGCGCACCCGTTCGGGTCCTTGTGGTCACGCCACGTCGCGTCCCAGGGCTTCGTCGAGTGCACGTAGCCACCGGCCCAGGCCATGTTCTCGTGCTCGCCGTCCATCTCGATGGCGCCGTACTCGGTGTCGTCGGTGATCATCTCGGACGTGCGCGCGTCCCATACGCGCCCGTCGGCGGTGTCGGGCCGGAAGCGCTCGGTCAGCACGCCGTCGATGACGACGATGTCGCTGACGCTGTCGAGAAATGAGAACGCCAGAGACCCGCTCGGCGGATCCGGCGGGTCGATCGGCGGGTCGATTCCCGGCCCGCCCGTCCCGACGGTCGCGTAGCGCGTCGTGTCGCCCGGGATCAGGATGCCTCTCATGCGGATGCTCCGTACGGGGTGAGGGCGGCGACGTCGGCGTCCAGGAGCCCCTGGATGACGCTCGCCGCATCCGGGCCGCCGGGGCCCGCGTGCGCGTCGAGAAAGCCCGTCAGCTCGCCGAGCACGGCGGCGGTGGCCGGGTGCACCGGGCGCATGCCGCCCGGGTCCGTGTCGCCGATCGTGGCGCCCTGCACCAGCAGCTCGACCACGGCGAGGGCGTCGTCGTACTCGGCGCCGCCTGCGCGCTCCTCCCGCCAGCTCGCGAGACAACGGGCGCCGGCGCCGAGGGCCGCGGTGACACTGGAGCGCCTCACGGGCTGATCACCTCGCCGAGGCCGTCGATGTACTCGAGCTCCGGCAGGCCGTCGGCAGCGCGCAGTCGCAGGTGCGAGGCGGCGGCGGCGATCGGCACCTGGCCGCGCGCGACGCTCGTGCGCAGTAGGACGTCCCGGCGGGACGCGGCGCGCCAGCCGCCCGCGGCGTACCGGGCCCAGGTGCCGTTGTCGGTGGTCGTGGCGATCGTGCCCGTGCTCGCGCCCGCCCACGCGTTCCTGGCCGCGGTCGTCGGGAACACGAACAGGATCCGGCCCCGGATGTCGGCGACGTCGATCCAGCTCTCCGCGGCGACCGAGCCGTCATCGAGATCCGGCGCGTCGCTGGCGCGCGCCGCGGTCGAGTTGCTGCGCCCGGCCGACAGCTGCCACGTGCGGCCCGCGAACGTGCATCGACGACCGGGCGTCCAGAGCGCGGGCGTCTGCTGCGCGCGAGACGACGACCAGGGGCGCGCGTAGGCCTCGGCCTCGAACGCGGCCTGACGCAGCTCCTGCACGGCGATCTGCGCGCGAGCTTGCTGATCGATCGTGTCGCCGGTGGGGCCTCCGCCGCCGGGGTTCGGGTTCGATAGGCGCATCGTCAGGAGGGTCCGTGTGCGAGAGGGGTCATGCGGCGAGCTGCTGGATCTGGCGGTTCGGCAGGCCGTTCGAGATCGCCTCGTGCAGCGCGATCCGGTCGTCGTAGTGCGAGGCGTCGGCGAAGCCGTTGGCGCTCACGCGCACGCCCGGGATCGTCATCTGCCCGTCCTGCGTGATCGCGATACCGGCGAGCCGATCCGAGGGCGACACCCGGCGGCCGATGCCGATGCGGTTGCCGTCCACGACGATGCCCGTCAGGGGGCCGTAGCCGTAGCGGAAGCCCGCAGCGACCTCGGCGGGGGTCAGAGGTGCGAAATACTGACGTCGGTAGCGCGACGTGCTCGGACGCACCCAGGCGCTCTCGACGAGGATGCCGGCGTGCGAGTAGCCCGCGACGTCGTTGTCCTCGACGCGCGTGTCCTGGCAGTCCGGGCCGACGTAGATGCCGGCGCCCGTGTAGGAGTCCACGTCGTTGCCGGTGATGACCCCGCGCCGCGCGCCCTGGGCCATGTTGATCGCCGCCTCGCCTGCGCCCTCGTACGGCGCACCGAAAATCGATCCGGTCTTGGTCGCCCGGTTGTCCGTCACCTGGTTGTCGTTCGCGCCGCTGCCCATCGTCACGGCCGAGGAGAAATACTCGGTCATGTCGTTGTCGTCGACGATGTTTCGGTGCGAGCTGCCCTGGAGGCTCACGCCGCGGTGCGAGGGAGCGTGAAGAGCGTTGCCCCGGATCAGCGCCTCGATGATGCTGTTGCCGCCGATGCCGACCGAGCCGCCGACCGTGCGGTTGCCCAGGAGCGTGAACCCGGTGATCGGTGCGTTCGGCTCGTGGTCGGTGTTGCCGTCGATGTAGTAGCCGCCGTACGACAGGGGGCGGCCCTGCAGCAGGAAGCCGTAGTGGTTCAGGGCTCCGGCAGCCGCATCGATGGCCATGTGTACGGCGTTGTTCTCGAACGTGCAGTCCTCACCGCCCGAGGCGATCCAGATGCCCGCGCGCTGGAACGCGGTCGTGAGGCCGGTGATCTCGGAGTCGTGAATGCGAACGCGCACCGGGCCCTGGCCGTAGATGCCGCGGTAGTGGGTGTCGGCGAGATCGATCCGCACGCTGATCTCGCAGTCCGACAGGGGCGTGCCGGAGTCGCTGACCCCGTCGCTGGCGAGCGCGTAGTCGCCGAGCTGGACGATGCCGTCCCAGGTGTCGACGTTCGGATCGCCGCGGCCGGTGAGCGTGCCGGCGAGCTTGAACGACGGCAGGCCCGGCGGGGCGACGAGGGTGCGGACGCTGTAGGTGGACGAGGGATTCCGGTCGCGCAGGGCGCGCTGCTGGGCGACGGCGGCAACCAGGGCGCGCTGCATCGCCTCGGTGTCGTCCGTGGCGCCGTCACCATGCACGCCGAAGCTCTCGACGTGCAGGGCGGCCGGGTCCGGCGCGCCGAGGCCGGCGTAGCGCGCGGTGGGACCGGGGAGGAGAGCGCCTCTCACGGCGCCGTACTTGGCAGGAGATAATCGCGATCACGGGAATGCATCTCACGGGCAGCGAACCCGTGGTCGGAAAACGCCGCCGTCAGAAGTAGCGATCGGATGTCGAAGCCGGCGCCGCCCGCTCTGACCTTGATGACGATCGAGGCCGCTTCCGGGCGCAGGATCTGGAAGGCGAACCGCGTGATGGTCGTGGTCGTGCCGACCGTTGCGCCGAAGGCGTTGAACCCCGACGTGCTCTGCACGTCCTTCGACTGCGGGTCGGGCGAGAGCGCGGCGCCGTTCGCATCGAACGCGTCCACGAAGAACCGCAACCCCCCGGACGCCACGTCGAACGCATCAATGTAGAACACGAGATCCGAGCAATCGAGCGGCAGTCGGGGCGTCTCCAGCACGACGACGAATCCGGTGGACGAGATGCGGTCTCCCGTGACGGCGACCCCCGCCACGCCGCGATGGCGCGCCACGTTCTCGGACTTCACGTGGGCGAGGGTCGCGCGGGCCAGGTCCGTCCGACCGGACGACACGGTGTTCGTCCGGGTGTTACCCGTCACCGTGACGCCGAGCTCGTCGTACCAGCCGCTGCTGCTGCGCCACGGGATCTGCACATGATTGCGCGTTGCCAGCGGATGACCATCGGCGCCGCGTGCCTCGGAGAAGTGAATCGCGCACCCGCCCTCGGCGCGCACACCGAGAAAGACGTTGTCCCAGCCGCTTTCGATCGTGAGCGAGCCGGTCTCCAGGGTCGGCGAGTAGAAGGTGTTGAAATTGTGGCGGTACGTGCCGCGCAGGGCGATGTGGCTGATCCCGCCAAAGAAGAACTGGCAGTTGTTGATCCACTGCTGTTTCACCGTCACAGCGGGTGTCCGGTTGGTGTCAAGTTCGAGATGAACACCGGCGCCGAAAAAGAACTTCGAGTACGCGATGGCAGAGTCCTTGATGTCATCCGAGTCTGCGTAGAGCTGCACGTAGGCGCATCGCCCGATATGCATCTCGCCGCGACCGAACCCGATCACGCGCAGCAGCGGCCCGGTGTTGACCGAGGATCTCATGATGATGCCGTCGATCACCTGTCTTCCTGGGTGAATCTGCCCGTAGTAGCCGCCTGCGATAACGGGTATGTCCGACGTGACACACCAGAGCTTGCCGGTGTGCTCCACGTCGACGCCCCGCAAGTTGATCTGCGCGCGAATCTGCATGTCACCGTGTCGACCGAGCACGAGCCTCGTGCTCGCGAGGCGAGCGGCAGACACAGCGGCATTGATCGCCGCCGAATGGTCGGTGGTGGTGCCGACGAGCGGATGCTGGCAGCCGAACATCTCGGGCTCGATGCCCGATGCGTCGACTCGATGCCAGCAGCCGGTGCCGGTGCCGGTGCCGTCGGTCTGCGCAGCGAGCGTAGAGTCGCGCGACGGATCGAAGATCGTCCCGCCATCGGCCGACGAGCGCGGCGTCATGGCGGAGTACGCGAACCGGCCGCCCCCTGCGCCCATGTCGTCGAGCCGCGAGGCAGCAGTCGCTATGCCACTGTGGTGCCTCGGCGCATCGATCAGCATGTCGGCGACCGTCGGGTGGTGAGACAGGGGATAGGCCCCTACCCGAACCGCAGCCCCGGCACCGCTCACCTCATGCCGATACGGCGTCCCTGCCTCCTCGAACCAGAACGAATCCCCGACCCGGAAGTCCGCATCCGCCGGCTTCGTGTCGACGTAGCGCCAGTCCGGCGTCGTCCGCACGAGCACGTTCCCGGCATACAGCGCCCATCGATGCTCGACGCTGCCAGGGGTCGTCCACGTCAGCGTGTCGCCCGGTCGTGCGTCCGCCGGCAGGGCCGCGATGATCTCGGCGTCGGCAGGAGACTCGGCGGCGGCCGGTGCGGTGGTGAAGGTGAGGGCACGCGTTGCAGGATCGCCTCCGACGGGCTCCCACGCCAATCCGCCCGTGCTGGTACGCACGCGGATGAAGGTGGCGCTCGCCAGCACGGTTTCGTTCGCGTCGACATGGCACGCGGTCAGCAGGAAGCCGGACGGAGCCGAGGCCCGTGCCGACGTCGCTGCCGACACGGCCGCCGACAGCGACGTGGTGCTGTAGTACGTGGCCGCACCCGAGCCGCTGCCCACGCTCGGCGGTCCTTCCGGGCCGATCTCGCCGGGCAGGCCTCGGGCGCCCGGCAGCCCCCGCTCGCCCGGCTCGCCCGACAGGCCGCGAAGCCCGCGCTCGCCGGGCGGCCCTTCCGGGCCCGTCAGGATCTCGTGAGGCTGGGACAGTCGCATCGGGTCAGTCCGGGTCGCCCGCGATGAACGCGGTGCCGAGATTCGAGATGCGGGTGATGTCCGCATCCGACAGCGCACCGGTGATCGCGAACGCGCGCGCGACGGTGACTTGCGCGCTGTACGCGTCGGTCTCGGCCGCGTCGAGCAGCGCCCCCACTCGCATCCCGTTCAGGCCCGCCCCGCCGCTGACCTGCGCGATGCGCACGCCGTCGAGGAAGAGCGAGGCCGCGCCGTTCGCGACGCGCAGCGCGTAGACGTGCGGATCGGTGTCGAGATCGATCGTCGAGTCCGCCGACGCGCCGACCCAGCTGCCGAGCTTGCCGGAGGCGGACTGGACGTGGCTCCGGTCCCCGCTCCAGTCCTTCGCCCCGACGAGTACCGCGCCGTTCGCCACGCGTCCCGCCTCGCCGATCAGGAAGATCGTGTGGGGCGCCCCGTACCAGTTGCCGGGCGCCACGAGCGAGGCGGCTGCGCCGCACACGAGCACCGGCGTGTCGTAGCCGGTCTCCGACTGGCGGTACGTGACGGGGCCGGAGGCGCGCCAGGCGTTCGCGAACGGATCGTTCCCCGCGTTGGCGATCTCGGTGACCGTCGAGCTGGAGACCACGTCAACGCGCCGGGGGTTGAGGTGGTAGGGCAGCGTGTGCCGCGCCAGCTCCGCATCGAGCGCACGCTCGGCCCGGGAGAGCGTCGGAGTCGTGCCTCCACCACCCCCGCCGTCGGAGCCGACGGTGCCGGTTCGGTAGTCGCGTCCGAGCCGGGTGATCGTCTCGCGCCCGGCCGCATCGAGCGCGCCTTCGAACGCCGCGGCATACGACAGGCGCAGCTCGCCGGACGCGGTGTTCGGGTCTCCGGTATCGAGCAGCGCGCCCACTCGCATGCCGTTGAGCCCCGCGCCGCTGGTGCGCCGGGCGGCCTCGACGCCGTCCACGTAGAGCGTGTGCACGCCGTCCTGCGCCGTGATCAGGTAGACGTGCGGGTCGGTGTCGGCCACGAGCGAGGACTGTCCGGCGACGCCGCCCGACATCTCCCACTTGCCGTCCGGGGCGACCTGGGCGTGCAGCCTGTCCCCGCTCCAGTCCTTCGCACCCGCGAGCACCGCGCCCGTGACGCGGCGCCGCTGCTCGGCGATCACGACGAGGCTCACGGGCTGCGCGTAGTAGAGCCCTTCGAGCACCGCGGAGGAGCCCGGACCGAAGTCGATCGCGGGGCCCGCGAAGCCTGCTGCGGCGTCGCGATACGTCGCCTGTCCGCTGACCCGCCACGTCGAGTCGAACGCGTCGTCGCCGCCGTTCGGCATTGACGTGAGGCTGCCGCCGTTCTGGATGTTCGCGGTGCGTGCGTCGAGGATCATGGCGGGGTCGAGGAAGGCCATGTGCGCACGCCAGTTCTCCCCGGGGCTGCCGCCCGTGCCGGGCGGGCCCTTCGGGGGCGTGGGGCTCGGGTTGTCGAACACGCGCACGTAGTCGACCTCGAGCACCGACGGGTTCGGCGTGTTCTCGATCGGCCAGCCGGAGCCGAGCGCGAGGTTGACCATGGGGAAGAAGCTGACGCCTTGGTGATTCGCGGGACGGGTGCTGCGCCACGTCTCGATGCGATCGATGTAGTAGATGTATTCCGTCGGGGTGACCTCGACGCCGAACCGGTGGAAGCCTGCCTGCAGCCCCGGGCGCGTGATCACCTTCTGGCGCGAGACGTGCGGCTCGGACGGCCAGGTGTGCCAGACGTGGTGCACCGTGTCCGGGAACTGGCCGTACATCTCCACCGCGTCGACCTCGACGGAAATGCCCTGTGCGGTCTTCGTCGAGTTCAACCAGAACGCCGGCCACGTGCCGTCCCCCGACGGCACCTTCATGCGGCATTCGAAGTAGCCGAGGGGGGCCGCGAATCCCTCGTACGCGGTGTCCATCGAGCACAGCAGGCCCGAGCGCCAGCGCGGCACGGTCTGGCCGTTCTTCTGCTTGGTGCCGTCGATCCAGGCGGTGATGTGCAGGATGCCGTCGATGACCTTGAACGGACGCCCCGGTGCGGTATCGGGATCGGAGAAGTCTGCGTCGCCGAAGTCGCCGAACCAGGGCGTGTGCGCGATCCAGTCGTCATCGACGCCGAGGCGCCAGCCGGGCTCGCCGGTCCAGCCGCCGACCGCGGGCTCGACCGCGAACTCGTCGTTGAACACGAGCGTCATGCCGGACACGTCCAGCTCCCCGGACGGGGCGCCCGTGGTCGCGCTCACGGCGGCGGACGCCGCGGTGTAAGCGAGCGGCGAGGGGTTCGTGTTCACCGCGATCACGCGGTAGTCCCACGTGCCGGGCGCCGGCGGTGCGTCGTCGTAGCTCGTGGCCCCGGACAGGATCGTCGTGACGTAGCCGTAGGCGGTCGCGGTGGAGGCCTTTCGCTCGATGTTGTACTGCTCGGCCTCCTCCACGCCGCGCCAGGCCAGGCGCACGCGCGAGTCGGTGCCGACCTGCGCGGTCACGCCCTGGGGCGGGTTGAAGCCGGGATCGACCTCCGGCGGCTGGACGGGCTGAGGGGTATAGCTCGCGCTCGCGTCGATGCGAGCGCCGTCGGGCATCGTCAGCTGCGCGAGCACGCTCCCCGCCTCGACGCTCGCCTCGACGGTCAGACTCCACGTGCCGCCGATCTGGATCGGCACGGTGCGCGTGGCGCCGCCCGGCAGGCGCACGGTGAGCGTGCCGCCGCCGAAGTTCGCGGCGCGGCCCCCGATGACCGGGCCGATGACGTCGGTCCAGGACACCGTCGGCGTGAGGCCCGAGTCGCCGCCGCCGGTGCCGAGCAGGTCCGAGGCGCCCTTGGCGGCGTTGCCGGGCAGCGTCCGGTACGCACGGAGCGCGGCGCCGAAGCCCGCGATGTCCGGATGCACGGTCAGCGGACCGCGCTCGGACGAGTCGATCGTGACGGGGTCGGTTTCGAGGAACCGGGCGGGGGTCTTCAGGCTCATGGGGTCAGCTCCAGGTCAGCGTCACGGCATCGCCGGGTTCGAGGATCGATTGGGAGTCGGGCGTCCACGTGATGCGCCGACCGGCGAGCGTGTAGGCGCCGTCGCCGGGCGCGCGGTTCTGCGCGTTCGGCCCGCCGATGGGGATCGACAGGCGCACCGACGACGGGGTCGTGGGCGTGCGCGTCAGGTCGAATCCTTCGTCGATCTGCTGACGCGTGATCGCGAGGTTCATCGAGCCGGGGCCGGTGTCGCCGCCAGGCGGCGTGGTCGGGCCTGAATCCCCATAGGGCGCGTCGGGGTAGAGCCGCCAGCGTGAGGCGCTCGTGCTGCGCAGCACGTGCACGCTCGACAGCGCCGAGCCCGATCGCAGCACTGCCTCGGTGTCGGTGCCGTTGACGAGCTGGATGGGCGCGATCAGGTGGGCGTCGACGGGGCCGTTCTTGTAGATCGTGAGCGTGCGACCCGCGCGCCCCGGCGCCGGAATCGGACCGAGCCGCACGACGGCGAGACTCGCTCCGTCGACCACGATGTCGGTCGTCGGCGTGGCCGCGTCGACCGAGATCGACGCGTCCCCCGTCGTGGGCAGCACGATGGCGCCGTTGCCGTCGGGCGCCAGGTGCGTGCCGCCGTTCGCGAGTGCCAGGATCTCCGGTCGGAGGGTGGCATCACGTGTCTTCGACGTATCGAACGACGCGTCGTCGAGGTACAGGAATCTCGCTTCCTTCACGAGCGCCATGGGGAGTTCTCCGGAGCGTTGAGGGTCATGAGCGGACGTCCACGTCGACCCAGTCGCCGGGAATGGATCGCAGCTTCAGGTCGCCCGCGAGGCGCAGCAGGCTGCCGCTCACGGTGAACTCGCGCCCGGGGTCGGCCTCGTCGTCACCCGCCGCATCGAACTTCAGGATGATGTCGGCCTGGTCGGTGACGCGCGGCAGGCGGATGCCGTTGTCGATCTGGTCTTGCGTGAGCTGGAAGCGCATCGGATAGCCATCGGGCTCAGGCTGTGTATTCGGCGGCGTGTAGGTGGCGGCGCCCGTGCTGGCGGACTGCCCGTCGGTGGCGCTCGCGTCGGCGCTGATCGCGCCGCCCGGGATGCGGTCGTCGAGCGTCGTCGACCACGTGCCGTCGCCACGCACGGTCGCGTACGAGAAGCTGCCGTCGGGCGCGCGCACCGTGACCTGCTGCCCGACCAGGCCGGACGAGACACCGCCGACCGTCAGGCCCTCGGTGTCCGTCCATGCCAGCGTCGGCGCGTCGCGTCGGCCGCGGTACGTCACGGAGCCCGCGTTCGCGCCGCGCCCGTCGCTGGCCGTCGCCGTCGCGCTCATCGAACCCGTCGGGGTGGCGCTCGGGAAGCTCACGGCCCACGTGCCGTTCGACGCGATCGTCGCGGTGCGCGTCGTGCCTCCGGGGCCAATCACGGTGACCGAGCGTCCGGCGAGGCCCGACGAGGTGCCGCCGACATCGGGGCCATCGACGTCGAGCCACGACAGGGTCGGCGCCGCGCCGCCGCCGTTGTCGGCTTCGAGCGCCTGGATGCGTTGCAGGAGCGCGTCGGTGATGGCCGTGGAGGCCGGCGCGCCCTGCGGACCGGTCAAGCCTTGGGGGCCCGCATCGCCGCGCGCGCCGGGCGGGCCCTGGATGCCCTGGGGCCCGCGCTCGCCTGTCCCCGTGCCGGTGCCGGCGCCCGGCGGCCCCTGGGGGCCTGTCTGGCCCTCGAAGCCGCGGGGGCCCTGCGGGCCGCGCTCGCCTCGATCACCCTTCGATCCGTCGAGACCGTTGGCGCCCGGTGCACCGCGCAGACCCGGAAGGCCGTCCGAACCGGGCGGCCCGCGCGGGCCTTCGGGCCCCGTGCCGGTGCCGGGGTTCGCGATGACGAGGCCCTGCTCGAGCGTGAAACCCTGACTCCGGCGCAGCGCATCGTGGCTCGACGGGTGTCCGGCGAGCGACGACGGGTTGGAGCTCTCGACCGTCAGCCCGACGGGCTCGGTGCCGGCGGCGAGGATGCGCACGCGGTACTCGGTGCCGGGGCCCGCGAACATCTCGATGTCCATCGAGACGGTGACGATGTCGCCGATCCGGCCCCATCCGGAGCGCTTGCCGCGGTCGAGCACCTGACGGTGCTCCATGACGACCTCGGCGGCCCCGGGGTTGTACAGGCTGATGTCGACGTCGCGCCCGCGGCCGAACCAGTGGTGCGAGACGCCGGGCAAGGCGCCGTCGGACTCGGCGTCCGCATCGAAGAGATCGTGCGACGGGTAGTCGAGCGCGGGCAGGTGCATGGCTATCAGGTCGCCTCGGGAAGTAGCAGGCCGCCGCCGTCGGCGCGCAGGCCGACCTCGACGTAGCGACCGACGACGACGCCGGGCGCATTGGTCCCGGGATCGGTTCCAGGGTCGGTTCCGGGATCGGTTCCAGGGTCGGTCGGTGGCGTGGTGGCGCCCGGGATCAACCCGGAGCCGTTGCCCGGCACGTGATCCTGGGTGGGGGTGCGAGACAGGACGCGCAGGTAGGTGCCGCTCGGGGTGGGCAGGCCAGCGTGGCCCGCGATCTGGCCCGGCAGCTGCCACGCTTTCACGTGAGCGACGTCCATCCTGATCGGCATCGCCTCGGAGGCGGGGCCCGTGGGCGCGCGGTGCTTCGCGTACTCGTGCACCGCGCCGGAGACGAACGCGCCGCCGACGGGGTTGCACAGAAAGAGCTGCAGGTTGTCGAGCACGCCGTTGTGCGCGTCGGGGCTCATGGCCTCGCCACACAGGAGCCGGTACTCGCCGTCCGCCATCCGGAGGTAGCGCTCGCACCAGTTGTCGGGCTTGCCGGCATCGTTGCCCGGCGGCCAGAAGACGGTGCGGATGTCGAACCAGTCGGTGAAGTCGAGCCCGGCGGCGGCCGCGGCATCCGGGCTGAACCGGTTCTCGTCACGCGCGAACTGCGACCAGCCGAGGACGTCCATTCGGTTCGCGGTCGGCTGACCGTCCTTCGCGCCGGTGGGGCGGTGCACGTTCGAGAACAGCAGGGTGCCGCCGGGGTACTCCGGCACGTCGATCTCGACCTCCTTGTTCGCCTTGTCGTAGCGCCGCGTCGAGGACTCGAGGTAGTGGGACCACAGGAAGACGGAGCTGAACTGCTCTCGCTTTCGCTCCAGGCGCAGGCGGAGGTCCCACACGCCATACTTCTGGCTGAACGTGGACGCGGTGGTCAGCATCGCCGAGCAGTAGGGCAGGCGGCGGTGCATCTCCACGTAGTCCTCCTCGACGAGGCTGTCGGGGATGCCGCCCGGCACGTGCATCACATGCGTGCTCGTCACGCCGGGGCCGGCGACCTGGTCGCGGACCGGGACGTCCTCGACGCGCGTGACGAGCATGTAGGTGCCGTGCACCTGGAAATACATCCACGCGTGCTCGTGGAGCTTGTAGTCGTCGAGGCCGCGCTCGACGTCCGAGGTCAGCTGGTCGCGGTCGTAGCGGTGCAGGCCGACGTAGCTGCCGGTGGCGTAGACCGGCGAGCCGTCGGGGTTTGTCTTGGAGCTCGGTCGCTGGCGGTAGTAGCCCTGGCCTTCGAGCGTGAAGGTCTTCGCCCCCCGGTCGATGGCGACGACCTTGAAGTTGTTGTGCACCGCCACGCACTTGTCGAGCGACTGGGACGGGGTGGGGTGGGACTCGAAGCGCAGGAACGTGGCCTGGGCCTCGCGCTCGAGGAACACGAGATCGGGCACGCCGATGTCGGACCAGTCGACGGGCCACAGGATGCAGCTCATCTCCGAGTTGATGTTCGTCTGCCGGAATGGCGGCTGCGGGGTGACGCGCAGCGGACCGTCCGCGCCTGCGTTGCTCGGCGCGGTGAACAGCACCGAGCGGCCATCGCTCGTGTCGGTGTTGGACTCGGTGTTGCCGAGCGAAAGCCACGGGAAAGCCGGGTGCGGGAAGAGCTCCCAGGGCAGGCCGTTCTGAGGCTTGGTCGTGTCGTAGTGCGCCTCGAAGTTCGAGTCGAACGTCTGGATCATGGCCACGTCGGGCCACGGGTCGCTGCTGAGCTCGAGAATGTCTTCGCTCATGATCGCCTGAGCCCTGCCGATCCGGACGGGATCGTGTTGTCGTCGGGGTGCTGGGCGATCACGCGATCCACGGCGAAGCTGCCGGAGCGCCCGATCAGGCAGAAGCTGGCGTCGTAGATCTCCCAGGCCTCGGCCAGGCGCACCCACGTCCAGCCCAAGGTCATCGCGTCGGTCGCCGTGACCTCGCTCAACAGGCCCGCGCCGTGGCTGCGGGCGGCCAGCTGGTCGCCGGCACGCGCAGCACGCACGCGCAACCAGATCACCCGGTCGCGCTGCTGGTCGATGCTTCGGTTCGTGAAGAAGGCGTCCGCGCCGTCCATCCCGAACGCGGCATCGGGGGAGGTGACGAGGTAGCCGTTGCCCGTGTAGCCGCCGAACGCGGTGCGCTGGAGCCAGGTCTGGCCGGCGGAGCCTGCCTCGACGTAGCTTCGGTCGTGGGCGTCGAACGCGTAGAACGGATACGAGGTGGCCGTGCCGTCCCCGCCACCGGGCTGCGGTTGCTGGGGCGTGCCACCGGTACCGGCCTCGGTCGTGGCGGACACCTCCGCCGAGGGCTGGCCGAACACCTCGTTGCCTTGCTGACCGCGGATCGCGATCACGCGATAGGCATAGGTCGACCCGGAGGCGAGGCCGACGTCGGTGTGCGTGGTGCCCGTGACGGTCGTGAGGTAGCGCCAGCTGCTGCCGTCCCTTCTCTCGACGTTGTACTTGGTCGCGTCCACCCGCCCGCGCCACGTGAGGCGCACGCCGTTCGCGCCGGTGGTGGCTGCGCTCACGCCCTCGACGCGGCCGAAGCCGGGGTCGGTGCCGCCGGTGCCGGGATCCGGCGCGCTGCCATCACCGCGGCCGTAGTCGAAGGGCACGTTGACCGGGTGGCTGCCCGACGCATCGGTCACGTACGCCTTCAGGCGCTGGCTGACGACGGAGGCCGGCACGTCCACGCGCCACGTGCCGTTGGCGGCGATGGGGGGCGAGTCGAAGCCGACGGTGTTCGCGTCGTTGGAGATGCGCACGCTCCGGCCCGCGAAGCCCGTCGAGGTGCCGCCGATGCCGGGCCCCGTGACGTCCACGACCGCGAGCTGGTAGTTGCCGCCGCCGCCGCTGTTGCCGACACCGCCGCCACCGGCCGAGGACCACGTGGCGCGCGTCGACACCGACGGTACGGAGAAGTCGTCCGCGGCCGGGTTGTCGATGCGGATCGAGACGATGCGGTAGGCGACCTCCCGGTTCGCGATGACGTCGAAGTCGCGGTACAGGACGCCGCTGGTGGTGGCCAGGTACTTCCAGCCGTCGCCGCGGTTGCGCTCGATGTTGTACTTCGCTGCGCCCGTTCGCGCGGTCCACAGCACCTCGATGGACTGGGCCGCCGCCCGCGATCGGACGTTCTCCACGGGTCCGAAGCCTGCCGTGATGGGCCCGCCCGTGCCGCCGTCCCCGCCGTCGCCGCTCCCGCCCCCACCGGCGCCTGCCGTGGCGACGACGATCTCGGACCAGTCGGAGTAGGCCTCGTTGCCCTGGGGTCCGCGAATCGAGTTCACGCGGTAGCGGTACTGGCGGCCGGCCGCGACGCCGGTGTCGACGTAGCTGCTGGTGCCGGTGATCGTGGTGCGGTACGAGAAGCCGGCACCGTCGTCACGCTCGACGTTGTACTTCAGCGCATCGGCGCGCGCGTTCCACACGAGGCGTATGTCGCCGGACGTGGTGATCTGCGCGCCGATGACGAGCGGCGGGCCGAAACCTGGGTCGACCGAGCCGCCCGGGACATTGCCGCCGCCGTCGTCACCCGTGCCGGGATCGGTCGTGCCGTCCCCGCCCCCGCCGTCGTTGGCGAGGGCGGTCGACAGCAGAAACTGGCGGCCGTTGACATGGAGCTTCCGGTAGTCGGTGCCGTGCTTCTCCCACAACCCGCCGTAGAGCGCGTCGATGGCCGGGTCCGGGTCGAAGCAGAAGAAGGCCGGGGCGCGCGTGGTCTTCAGGCGCTCGAGCGGGCCGTAGTCGGCGACCGAGCGGTCGAGGTCCTCGACGAGCGCGCCGAAGGTCAGCTTCGCGAGCTCTTCGGCAAGTCGGTGCCGATCGATCTCGTTGCGGTAGAGATCCATCGAGCGCAGCGACAGACGCGCGGGGAGGGCGGCCGGGGCCAGCACGGCGAGGCGGTACTCGAACCCGCCAACGAAGGCGATCGCGCGGTGCACGGAGCCGTGCGTGGCCCCGCCGACGGGCACCCACCGCGCCTCCGGCACGCCGTGCTCGCGCCGCTCGGTGCGCACGAACGCGCCGCCGGGGTTGTCGAGCGAGACGATCTCGATCTGGCCTTCACCAAACCACGTCTCGGACACACCGATGGCGCGCCCGTCGCTGATCGGCGCCGCGTCGGTGCCGAGTCCGTGCAGCAGGTTGAGGCGGGAGCCGGGCATCGCGGGCGAGTGTCGCCCGGTGCCCGGAGGCGACTGCGGGGCGGATCGGGCCGGGAGCGTGGCGTACCGGGTCGGCTCGCGGCGTGCGGGCGCGCGCTACCGGGTGGCGCCGGTCTGGATCTCGGTCACCATGCGATCGATCAGTCGGCGCCGGCGTGCGAGCTCGCGCTGCAGGTCCGCCCGCCGCTCGCGGTTCGGCGCCGACAGGGTGAGCCGATCCTCGGCGGACTGCGTGAAGCGCTTGCCGGGCTCCCAGTCCGGCACGCGCCCCTCCATGACCGCCTCCCGGTCGGATTCCTTGATGCGCGCGACCTTCATCGCGGCCATGATCTGGCCGCGCGGCACGCCGAGGCCTTCCGCACCGCGCGCGAGCCGCGTCATCTTCTGGAAGCCCAGGCGCCGGGCGCGCTGCATCGAGTCGAAGGCGGATTGGATGTCGGCGTCCGACTGCGACTGCGGGGAGCCTGCGACCTTCGAGATGATCTGGCTCGCCCCACGCGTGGCGTCGGCCATCTCGTAGGCCTTGTAGACGAGCGCCTGACGCACGTCGAGCGTCGACACCCGGTGGCCGAGCCAGCCGAGGCCTTCGCCCGAGAGGGTGTAGGCGCGGCCCGAGACCGAGACTTCACCCTGGACAGCAAGCCATGTGCGCTCGGCGTTCGCCATGAAACCTGGCTGTAGCGCTTTTCGCAGGTGGTTCAGGATCTTCGCGCCCTTGTCCTCCGTCGCATCGTGCGGATTCCAGATCGCGCCCCCACCCATCTTCTTGTTCGACAGGATCTCGAACGTGGCGCCTGCGGCGATCTCCGGGCCGAGGAACGGCATCAGGAACTCCTTACCGGCGTCGAGCACCTTCCGGTCGAGCCCCTCGTTGTTGCCGTTCAACATCGCGACGATGGGCCGCTTGATGAAGTCCATCGGGTCCATGTAGGACATGTCGTAGTACAGAGGCAGCCCGTCGTCGTTCTGCCCCAGATACAGCAGCTGCGAGTTCTTGCTCCACGGCGGCAGCAGGTCCCGGATCGCCTCGTCGTCCTCGTCGGAGAAGCCCATCATCATCATCGACAGCTTCGAGGCGGTGTAGGCCGACGCGCTCATCAGTGTCAGGCCGAGGATCCGGCGGTTTCGCGAGGCCATGTGGCCGCGGTCGTGGTCCTCCTTGATGAACCGCACCTGGTTGTAGGTGGTGCGGATCGTCTCGGAGGCGAACGAGGTGAACGCGCCGACGAGCGGGGAGCGGCGCAGGCCCCGGATCACGCGCGGCACCTGCGAGTAGGTGGGGTAGCCGTCGCGGATCCTCACGGCGGCCTGCTGGCGAGCGGCCTCGAGGGACATGCCCTGGCTCTGCGCCAGAGCGATCTCGTTCTCGAAGCCTGCGATCTTGATGAGATCGTCCCCGACCTGGTAGAGCTTGGTCATGAAGTCGAAGAAGCGATTCATGCCGCCGCGTGCGCCCGGGGCCCACAGGTCCTGGTCGGTGAAGTCCTTCAGCACCGCCCGGAGCTCGCCGCTGTTCGGGTTGTCGTGCAGCACCCCGAGCCCGATCAGGTCCTTCAGGTAGGCCCGCCACGCCTCGTCCTTGGTGAACAAGTCCGCCCGGGTCGCCTGGAAGCCCTTGCCGAGCTCGCGGAAGTCGAAGTGGCCGTTGGCGACGAGAAAGCCCAGCGCCGACTGGACGTTCCGGAGCTGGGTAGCGGGCGACAGGATGACCTTGCCGTACTTCACCATGGCGGTGATCTTCAACGCGCTTTTCAGCCACCCGTCCTCCATGGGCTTGCCGGCATGGTCCTGCATGCCCTGGCGAAAGTCCTCGGAGGTGTAGAGCCCGTTGAGCGGGCTCATCGTGTCGGAGTCCTCGCCGGCGAGCTGATCGTCGAAGGAGCCTGTGGGCTTTTCGTACAGGAACGCGCCGAGGCCGTTCTCGCGCACGCGCATCAGGAAGTGGTGGTTGGCGACGAGGTTGTACATCGCCGTCGAGGACTTGGCGAAGTTCACGCGCGGGTCGGTGTACTCGCCGAGAAGCTCCCGGATGACGGGCGGCACGTCCTCGCGTTTCTTCAAGATCGTCACGTCCTTGGCGCCCAGCATGGAGCTGCCGCCGACGAGCTCCACCATCGAGGACGTCTTCGCCGCGGCCTGCAGGATCGCGCGGACCGCGCCGGTCACCTCGTTGGCCGTGAGATCCGGATTCCGCTGCGCGACGAATGCCTCGACGCGAGTGATGAGGTCGGTGTCGGCGAGCACCTTGGCCTTCCAGTCCGGGTCGTTGAACGCCTGGTAGCTGCGGTGCACGTACTTGCCCATGTTCCGCTGGATCGCCCACGAGGTGCGCAGCAGCCGCTCGAGGCGCCCTGGGGCCTCGCCGATCTCGCCGTCGGACTCCACGAACGCCTCG